>JAQIWH010007845.1:0-10920 GCA_034695005.1 Cryptops parisi | reverse complement strand
CATTTATCCATATGGTTTTTTCTTGGATTTAAACCATAAATACATTTTTTTTCGCAACTTGAACAATTTTATCAACCGGTTGCATATGTTTTGACCACCACTGTATAGCCCAATGTACCAAAAAAAAAACCGCATAAAACGAGAACCGCAGTCCTTCGCATAAATCAAAAACCAATGTGAAAAAAATCGCATATATAAATGACTAAATCAAAAATTGCATAAATCAAAAATAGAATCATTCAAAACTCGCATGAATTTAATTTCGCATACATCGAAAGATGCAGAAATCAAAAATGGAATTACTCAAAACACGCGTAAATTGAATATCGAAATTACCCAGAGATTGCATAAGTTTTAATTCGCATAAATCGAAACATGCGGAAATCAAAAATGTTTTTTTTTTGCATTATATATGTTCATACAGTATATCTGTATGTAGAAAGTATGCTTAAAAAGCTTTTTTAATGTACTTGTTTAATAACAAACTACAGTCTTGATATACTTCCATAACGAGTTGCAGCGAAATTACAGAATTGAAGACGCCGTATAAAGTACTTTTAATGTGCAATGTACGTGTTGGTTGATTGGTAGGCGAGTATAATGATTATTACCATTGTATAACCAAATCCGTAAATCATCGTACAAATTCCGTAATTTTGTTGTATCTCGTTTACAGAATTGAAAAACTAATTTCCAAAACGTCTTAAATCCATGAAATATTTCAGGAACAGTTTTGCCTTTTTATTCATTTGACCATAGACTTTGCATATAAACGTGCTTTTTGAAAGTGCTTTTTAATAAGAGATGATAAGTTTTGAGTCTTAAAAATCATTATAAATTATACAAACATCCTCCTAACTAATAAAACGCTTGAAATGTCACTCTCTCTCTCTCTGTCTCCTATGCGCCAGCGCCACCAGTAAGTTAGTGGTGGCCGCTTGTTCAACTTCGTTATCTGTGCTACCTACTCTACCATCGCTGTAACGCGAGCAACGCGAGCGCTGCGCGAGCGGAAGAATTGTTGTAAAAAATAAAATCACTGTTTTTTGATTGGCGTGGACCGTCCTTGGACGGGCTATTTTACAACTAGTATAGTATATTTTAACTTAATTTCCTATTCGTGCCAGACGTTTTTTTGTTTATAGTTCAAGTACCCTTATAGTTCTAAGTAGCTGCTTATTTGTTTATTTTTACTGTTTGTTGTTTTTGGATGTAGATTACCCGATAACATTATTCTGTTAGTAAACTGTTGACATTTGTTGGTTCTGAAGATTTATCATCACCGTGTTAATGAACTGTTACGAGTAATTAAACTGTGTTGATGAACACTTTGTCATCCAGTAGAAAAAGTTTGTTGAAAGTTGGTCACAGTTAATTTCCTACTTGCAGTGATTCGACTTAAGATGTTGATTAATTTGCGATTTTTAATTTACTGTAGTAATAGGATTAACGTCGGGAAGGGGAGATTAAGCTTGTCAATACGAGTTGACATGTTCTCAGTTAATAAACGAGTTAGGGTTTAATACATTCACACGTTGTAAGTACTGTACAGTACGTTGTGTTTAACATAAGAACAACTTTCAGAAATGTTTGGAGCATTACATTAGTTATACAGTTATAGTATTTGAGTGAGTTATTTATTTATTCAAATTCAACGCCCAAATGAGCAAAGGAAAACAAAATACAAATCACCCACCATAGAGAAGATAGTATTTCAATTTTTTTTTTAAATGAATACACTGGTAGGTACAATGGTTGCTAGGACATGTTACAGGTAATTTTCTTATTCGAAGCGGTAACGTATTCCATAAATTCAAAGTATTGTACGGAAAGCGGTTGCGTACATGAATTGAGGGAATTGGAATGTTTATTGAGTATTGATATTGTGGTCTTGAAGTTGAGATATCAACCAGAATTTTTCTCAAAAAATGGAGGGGGTGGTTTACATCCCTTAGGCCTTATCTCTTAGTTATACTAGTGTAGAATGCGTATTGCTTAAAAATTATTTTAAAGATTTGCTATTTTTAATTGTGCAATTGTTTATTAACACGATTGATAAAGTTGGTATAAATTGGTATAAATATATTGGTATAAAGTGATACCTTCTATCAAGATGAAGGTATATTAATACCTTCATTTTAAACTACAATCCCGTTGAATCGTGAAATTTCAAAAAAAAATTAAACAAATGATTCTTGAATTTTCTGGTTAGTCAAGTACAAGCTAATAGCAACATCAGACTGCCCCGGCTATAACCGGAAAGTACCTAAATATTGATTAAAACCAGATAATTGAAGAATTTCATACATTATCAAGCAATACTATACAGTATTTATTAAACTGTACATTTTTATTTTGTAAATGTTATTTTTTTTTTTGTTTTTCCGGATTACAGATGTTTATTTGAGTTAGTTGTGCGCGTGTTACAGTGAAAACTCCAATTTGGGAAAAAACCCGATCTCACTAGTCAAAGTACGAAATTTACTTTTAACCATGAAGGTTAGGTAATGCTGCCAAACGCTATACTGTAATTGAATGGTCAAAAATCGGTCTGGAAACGGTCAGTTATATCTAGTTTTGATTTAGTCAAAACCGAGTTTTAACTGAAATCGGGTTCTGAATCCGTATTCATTTATATACTATACTAAACTATAGTTTTCAGAGTATAGTATACTTTACTAAATACTAAGTTGAACTTTAGTTTAGTATCTATGAACTTATACTTTAGTTACTAAAGTATAATCTAACATAGTAGGCCTACATGTATTTTGATAGTTGTCGATATCTGGTTGTTGTATTTTGAGTACCACCGAACTATCCTTGTGAAATACCGACGAAAGTGGCGTTTTTTGAAACTAAAAATAAGTTTATGGCAAAATTGGTTATTAATTAACAGCATCGCGTTAGGGTTTCCCCTAATATATAGTAAAGTCTGAGGGACAAATGACTCAGCCGCATGGCCAATCGGTGCTCTCGTAAAAAAACAAGTACCTACCTATAGTATAGTATGTATATTATATTATATCGTACTATAAAGTACCGTATAGTATTCGAATATAGTATGTCATACTGTAACATATATACAGTATAACCAGCCGATATACTTTTCGGAGGTTAATTAATTAACCTATCTGCGTTTATGTAGTTCCGAGTAGGTTAACTAAGTACAGTACCGTTCGATTTTGATAGCACTTTTACAAATAGCATTCCTACAGTACTACCATAAACAGTACATATATTACTGTACATTTTCATGTGTAGTGTAAGTGTACATACACACTTGGAGTTGAGTGTAGTTATACATCAAGTACGTAGATAGTATTCTTATGTTACTATTTCACCTTACATTTTCATATACACATTTTCAAATGTGTTAGATTGAAAGCGATTGTCGTTTCTTTTTTCTCGAATATTACACTGCAAACTCGATTATCCGAATGTGATGGAACCAAGCGCAAGCTTATTTTGGATGAATGAAAATTCAATGTATATGCCCGGTTTGGTACTTAAAAAAATCCAACAACGTTGTAAAAGTTAAAAATCGTAAACATTTAATAAATAATACGGGAACCTATGTATTTATAATCTGTAAATCCTGCAATTTGTACTGGTTCACTCCTTGGGAGTGTGATATTGACAGCAATAAAACAATCAATGTATTTACAGTTACTATTAACTTACAATCATGTTTGAAAAATTATTTATTGCTATGGATGCCAATGATTTTTCAATATACTGCATCGATTTGTATGATGAAATGACATATTTTACCTAATTCAGATAAACCGGAATTTCGGATAATCGAGTTTTTAGTGTATTTTTTTTCATAAGTATTCCGGATTATGGAATGCTGGTTGAAAAAAAACAAACAGCAAATCATCGTGTTTCTACGTTACTGTCGTCGTCGTCGTGCGTGCACATTTTTATGTGTATGTTTTCGAAGTGGAAGTGATGTTAGTTTTCGGAAGCAGCCCAACAACTTGGAATGGATTTTTTCTCAGGGGGGCGGAGCTAACGAGGGGGGCGGGAGGGATTCGAAAAGAGAGAGAGAGAAAAAATAATGAGAAAAGAGTGAGAGGGAGCGTCATCAGGCTCCAAGGTTAGCTTGCACCGAATTGGCGGGCGGGCGTTGGTTGCTTTGCTGCCGCGTCGGCGCGATTGGGGTCAGTGGCAAGGCAAGATCGTTTACATCTGCCTCGGACGTGATCGCCATCGCCGAGTTCACTTTCTTCGCCCTATATAAACTTGTCGTCTGTGCCCACGACTCTTCATCCGAATCTTTTCCTCCGATCCGACACCACGCACCAGAACTTCCTTCTTATACTTACTACTACTACTACTACTACCACTATTCCACTTCACTCAACTGTCAACCAAGCGAACCGAGCGACTCGACACTCATTCACTTCCAGACAAAAATCAATACTTTTCATCATCCACGATGAGTGCATTGCTGTTCCTCTTGCTCCGACTGTTGGTGTTGATTTCTCCAGCGTTGTCCACTGCGCCCAAAGCTGTCACCGGCTTGGGCACGTTGAGAGGGGTCAGAGAAGAAACGCTGTCCGGCACGGTGGCCAAATTCCTCGGTGTGCGTTACGCGTCACCTCCGACCGGACATCGACGATTTCTGCCGCCGCAACCGCTGGAAGAAGAGTCTTTCGCCGAAGAATCGGTGAGAGCGGACCGTTACGGCGCGGCGTGCATGCAACATCCGCACATGACCGAGCTGATGTACCCTCAACTCAGAGGTGAGGCGACTTCGTCCCAAGTCAGCGAAGATTGTCTCTTCCTCAACGTTTTCGTACCCGAGACGAGGAACGGCAAAACCAAACCCAAAGCCGTCATGGTGTGGCTTCCGGGCGAAGGCTACGGTTATGCCAAAAGCGATCAGTTTGACGGTTCCGAACTGGCTCTTCGAGGAGACGTGATTGTGGTCACCGTCAACTACAGAGTGTCCGTTTTCGGTTTCCTCAGTACCGGCAACGGGGACGGTAACATGGGACTTTTAGACCAGTTGGCTGCTCTACGGTGGGTACGAACGAACATTGCTGCTTTTGGTGGAGATTCCAACCGAGTAACGCTTTTTGGACGTTTCACCGGTGCAATGAGCGCTTCCGCTCTTCTGGTTTCCCCGTTGTCGACTGTCGACGGTAAGCCACTGTTTGCTCGTGTCGTTTTGCAAAGTGGTATTGCTGGAGAGACGTGGACGATAGATAAGAAACCAATGTCCGGTGTCCGCACCTTGGCCAGAAAAGTCGATTGTCTTCCAAACAACAATTCCATCTCTACCACTTCCGACATGATGAACTGCCTCCGCGACGTGCCAGCCCAACAGCTACTCGAAGTGGCGTCTGCTATTCACTCGTGGCGCTTGGTGTTGAACAATTCTTCTTTGCCTACTGAACCTTTGCAGTCGGTCAGCAGGGGAAAGTTCTTGAAAGTACCTGCCATCGTCGGCTTAACGTCCGACGAAGGATCCCTCTGCCTTCTCGGTCACTACGCCCGCAAGTCGGAATACCTTCTCAAGCTTCTCGAAGACAGCCTCGAAGAAGACGATTTCAAATCGTTGGCTCGAAGTTTTCTCCGAGAATACCTGCAACCTGCCGAAAGCGACGAAGAGCGGCTTCTGAACGAAATCCTTCGAAAGTACAAACGTGACGATGGTGAAGTTTCGCCGTCGTGGAGAAGTCTTTACTTGAAGATGTGCGGTGACGGATACGTTCGTGCCAAGACCGTATCGTTCGCCAAGCACTTGTCACGTCATGGCACACGAACCTACTTTTACGAATTTGCTCACCGACCTTCGTTTTCTATTCACCCATCTTTCGTGAAGGCTGCACATGGTGACGATGTACTTTTCACACTTGGCCTTCAGCACTCGAGCCAACAGTGGACGAGTGATGAAGTTATCCTCAGTAGAAACATGATGGGTGCTTGGAGCAACTTTGCTAAATATGGGTAAGCATAAGTTTTTATTATTATTATATATAACATGTTGTTTTTATGTGTCTTACTCATGTGAGACAACTATTGCCACAGAAAAAACTATTGGCATTTATCTGTTGACGTGTGGCTTATTTGATTTGATTAGTATCGAAAAATGTAAAATTAGGAAAGTATTAGAAATTCAAATTGATCCAATGTTGTACTTTTGTTAGCACCCTTGCACAGAATTTTATTGAGGTAAAGTAGCATTTTATAGGAAAAATCCAATCACACACGTTCGAATAGGAAAACAGTTTCAGTTCATTTCTAGAACAATGAATCTATTTGAAGTTCGTATAAAAATAACTGCATGGGTATTGCTCATGTTTAGTTCAGATTCGAATAATCACTATTTTAGAGTTGGTTTCTTCGTTTTCACTATGCAGGAATTTTCTTGGTTTATGCGAGTTCCTATTAGAGAAATTCTTCCAATTGCTAGATGTAGGCACAAGAAACAGGAAAAAATTTCTATTTTCTGATTTGATTTATGCGAATTCCGTATGAGCATTTTTACTTATAGAAAAATTATCCCAGATACTTGTTAGAGGCAAAATTTTGCTATTATTGTGATGCTATACAGTGCACATAATCTTCAGCTAATTTACAATACTGTACTCACTTTTGTTACTAAGTGGTTAAGCTGTTTCAAAATAACAATCTCAAAACATGCAGACTCGATGTACAGTTGTAAGTTGAATATTTACATCGCCGTGTACGGTGTAATCTTCAGCTGGTCATCGGTTGTAACGAGATATGAAGATAAAACCTAGCAAGGTCAGGCTTGATAGCGTGAAAGAGAAATCCACAACTCTTGTACGTGTGTGTTGTTGCAACATCGAGTGGAAAGTAGGTCGAGTAATAGAGAAAGTTCGCATCATCATGCATCAAGATCAGGGTTGGATTCGAGGGCATTGTCCAGCAGACGACTGGCAGTCGGCTTGGTATACCATTTTTAGACGCCACACCAAAGAGTAACCTTCAAATTCTTTTTTCGAAGTACGCAGTGGCAAAAGGCCTCGTTTGCATCCTTCCGCCCCTGTTTACCTGACCCACAACACTATACCAAATGCCAAGTTCGAGGACGTTTGCCTCAATCGATTTGGCAGACGTAAAATCTGTGTTGACTAGTTGAACTGGTTAGCTTCCACAAACGAATGTTGTGACATTGAAAAATTTCCCTTCGGTTCGGTTTTCACTCGAAATCTCCGAGTTGTTATTTTGGTCCCTTGTCTTTTATTTTTGTTCCGGATTGTATTCCCCTTCCGTTTTTTTTTTTTTTTTTTGTGTTACTGATGCCAATAGCGATGTCTACCAGCTGTGCAACAACATTGCGACACAATGTTACCAAATTTAGATACCGAAATTATAGTCATTGTCAACAGTGCCTCAAGCAGAAGTGCTTTGATTTCATAATGAGATACAAAATTTTTTGTTCACATCAAAAGCGTTAGCAAAACGTGCAATCAAATTAGTAGGTGGCAATAGTTGTCTTGGCAAGTGTTGTAAGTTACTACAGGTATCTGAGGATTATGTTGATGGTTAATTTATTATTATTTTTTTTTTATTGTGCAGAAATCCAAATCCAATGTCAGGTACAAGTGAAGAATGGCCAGCGTTCACTTCCAATAACAGAAACAGTAGAAAACCTTCTTACCGGTATTGGGAGTTCTCCACGCAGATATTCGCTAAGAAAGTCAAAAATCTCAGCAACGATTCGCAACTTAACTTTTGGCAAAAGGATTCCGATCGATTATGGAAAAAGAAGTTGCACAGAAGTTGGTGAAACCACACAACAACAACAACAACCATGTTAACTTTGTTTGTAAGGTGTCCGAAAAATAATGACACAAAACACAAAATGATTACTGTTTTGAATTTTTTTTTTCTTTATCACAAAAAGAGGTGAAAGTGTACATTTTAATGACGTAAATTTTTTTTTGGTAATTTTGCCCTTTATGCAGCTCATGTCCAAAATCAAAATGCAGGCGTACAAACTATAGATATACCCACTATGAGAGGTATATGGTAGTTGTTAAACCAACAACAACAATAACATTATTAAAATGTTATTACCATCTGCATCAGAGCTACGAGGCTGATTGATACTCAAAGAATGAAGAAGTTATTTATTTTATTCAATTTTCTTGTTTTGTTTTTTGTAACTCATTTTGAAGGGTCAATGGTGTAGGTACGCTATGCCGAACGATGGTTTTTTTACGTTAATCGAGTAGTGTATTTAAAGTGATAGGGAAATGACTCATCATCCCATTTGTCATAATGTTTGAAAAAGTTTTAAAACGAGGTTGACCGTACAAAATACAGTATGTAAGTTTATAAGAAAAAATGGACCCATCTCTCCGATTTTCTGATTTTGTTTTTTGCTTTTATTTTCTTTATATAATATATACACACACATAAAAAATTGCACTGTACTTCAGTCGAAGGTGCACAATAATAATAACCATCCATCATCACCCGCATTGTCATCCAAGTATATTTGTGTTGTGAATGTGTTTTTTGGAAACTTGTACATATAAATAGAGAATTTATGACCTACATAGAATGAATGCATTCGTGACATATGCGCTAATATTCGTAAAAAGCTTCATTTCTACCTGACGAGATTATTATGTTTGGTTCAACCCTTCTTCACAAATACAATGTTCACGGCTTGTATCAGGTCGAAGCAGATGTATACAAAACCAATTAATAAATTTGATTTTCTTGTTTTCTTAAACATGCTGTTTCATTATTTTTATAATAATACTACGAAACCAGTGCTATAGCACGTGGATATTTGCTCTCTTTGTGGATACTCACGCAGATATGGTTTTCCTTGCAAAGTGTGTTTTCACTTGTTGTCAGTTCTTCCACGGATTGAGGAAGAGACACTCACCTTTTGTACAATTTAACGAGGATTTTTCAAAGATAAATTTCAAAAGTTATTGGAGTTGTGTGCGAAATCATTTTATTTTGAAATGGAGAAGAAATTTTACTTCTAGTAAATCAGAACGCTGGGAATGTGATTTCTTTATGATTTATAAACATTGGTCATACATAGTATGTTTTATATTGTAAACCGTGATTTTGTGTTTTATTTTCATTCAGGCAGTTTGTGACCATCTGGATACGTGACATGAAGCAGATGACTTACCTTCAGACACTCCCAACTACCTGGAGCAGATGACGGAAGAAGCTGGAAATTAGAATAACCCATTCGAAACAAAGTACGGTATTGTAGAATATATTATTTTTAAGTTACTTTTTTTTTCATGAAAAAAAGTTATATTGTACTCTCTTTGTCCTAAAATGTGTTTTACATTGACTGGTTTTATGTTGGTCCCAAATTATGGTTCATATATCTCATCACAGTAGCTTGATTACAGTTCAAAATTTATGAAATTTGCGTAAAAATTATGAAGATATCATGTATTCCAGAGTGTTGTTTTATTCACTCATACGCTTACTATATATTTTTGATTAATTATAAAGGGCGGTCCAACAGTTAGGGCTCGAGTAGGTTGTCGAGCTTTCGTGTAGCAATTGCTGTAATATTCAATTTTACTTTTCAACTGTCAATTATTTTGATTGATTGTTTCTATTATATGAAGCATAATTTTCTGAAGTCATATGTTCATTATTGCAGTCACAACGGGTGTCATTTCAAATTGCATGCATTTTGACAAGACACTGTCTCAAAAAGCAAACAAAATTGCACCTACTAACTTACATATCAAAAAAAGGACCATGTTCAGATTACTATACTCCAATGACAATTTACTACTTCTCAAAACAAACTCTCTATAATCGGAAAGTTTTACATGAAATGTAAATCAAAGACAGAGGGAGTAAAATAAATTAGTTACCGATATATGTAATTTTCTAATTGGAACTGTGCTTTGCTCGCGCAGATTTAAAAAATTCGAAGATTATTGGGGTTTTTTTTTTTAATCAACAGCATATCGCAGTCTATATTCAGTCTATAAAACAAAATTGGAAATTGGACAAACAGGGACAAACATTTTAAACCACCATTTAATCAATATAATTATGTCTCAGATAGGGAACCAAAAGTATCATTTTCTTGGTGATTTTACACAACTTTGTGAAACTGTTCTGTCTCGTAAATTTGTTTCCATCCCGTGAATTGATTACAGATAGATATTTTTTGGACGATTCAGAAAACTATTCTTAACTTTCTCAGAGGTGATAGAGGGCAATCTTTAATGAAACATCTGGATAAACTATAGTCCGGAAATACTTTTTATTTCACAAGGGTTGGCCTTATTGTATCCACTTACCTTAGACACATACTAAGTAGTCCATAGTTGGAGGCGAAAAAAGAGCGCTCATTCCTGCGAATAAAGGCTTTTTGGTGGATGATACAGTCGATGGTGGATGATACAATATGGCGATTGGCAGCCGAAGGCATGTAGTGTAAAAAATAAAAATTGTCAAAACATTGCAAAAACTACCTTAAAATATTAGATAAAGTAATAAAATAATGAACAATAGCTAGAAGTGCATCCAACATCTCAGCTGGACGTCCAAAGTTATAATTGAAGACCGTATTTTCAAAACGTCTTATCTCCACCTTTGATCATTTTTTAGCTAACAGGCTCTGGTAACTATCTGTGCATCGCCGATTTTAAATATGTTATTTTTTTACGACTCAAAACTGAAAAGAACATTCAAAAACCACGTTAATATGCAGACTCTAAATTTGTATTTCATGGACTTAAGGCTTCTCATGGCTAACACGACGTCCTGACTTAAATCACAGTATAAAATCCATGAGCAATAGTTAATCAGGAAGTATTGTGGTTGACAGTTTTGTGGGACGCTGGTGGTTGACAGTTTTCGTATGTTGACGACCTAAGCGTCATCCATTGATGGAGAGTTTGCCAGACACTTAACTGCAAAATCTAAACGATT
>JAQIWH010007844.1:0-10921 GCA_034695005.1 Cryptops parisi | reverse complement strand
TTATGGCAAACGCTATATGCCAGTTCATAAAGAGTATGCTTAAAAAGGATTTTTAATGTACTTGTTATAATAGTCATAATAGCACATGCTATAATAATAATAATAATAATAAAAATAATAATAATAATAATTATCTCAGCACAAATAACTACAGTGTGTCCTTCGGGTTGCACCATACATGTGAGAAAATGTCTTTGCCCACCAGGAAAAAGAAGACCACAACGAAGAAGACAACAAAGAAAAAAACCATTAGCTCAAAGACCACCAAGACCACCAGGACCATCAAAACCACCAAAACCACCACCACCAAAACCACCACCAGGAAGGCCACCAGGAGGAGGTATACTCCGATTTACGGCGCTCTGATCTAAGGCGCTTCACTATAACGGTGCTACAACAATCGATATTTTGTAGGCCTACTAGCTCTTTAATCCAATTCGCCATCATCAACATACGTTTACACACGTTTTTTTTAGGCTTTCGTGTGCATTGACAAGTTAAAAAAAAGGCAGGGATTCTATCTATGGCCGTAGTCATGCCCTTAACCCGCCGTTATAGTTGGGTACCTGTATCTACATTAGCACTGCATTTTGTTTAATATACAAAAAATAGTAACGTACTATATGTTTTATTTTCTCATTAGGAAAACGATGATTATGGATTCGACGAAGATGGTGAGAATCATAATTTTTATTGTTGCTAGAAATAAACTCTGTAATTGGGATGGTAACCACGGAGGTATAGAAATGAATTCCGTTTTCAGTTTTTGTTGATCTTTTTGTACAATTTTAATTTCACCTCATAAGTTATTGCTTATGTTTGTGCTGGTAGGTAAATGTAACACATTTATCAGAATATATACCAGGAGTTGTAAATTTTATACTCGAAAAGCTAATATAATTAAAATTCTGAGTTTTGAATATAATAGCATCTTGAACGGGGGAGGGTCTTTCAAATGGCGCTATTTTAATTGACCTTGGAATTTATTTTTTTAAAAATTGCATTGTTAAGTTTTAAACAATGCGTCGTAGGTATCAAATCATATTTAGAAAGTTGTAGGCATGATAGTCAGAATCGACTGTCGTTTCATTTATGTCCAACAATCGAACTGAAAAACATTATCCAATAATAGCGATTAAAACACACCATGTGATGCAGCAGCTTCACTGCACACAACGTTTGTCATGCAGTGAAGCTGCTGCACCAGATAGTGTGTTATAATCGCTATTGTTAGATACTTTGTTTTTCAGTTGTATTATTGAAAATAAATGAAACAAAGTTTTGCTCAAAATATGCATTCGAAAGTTAAAAATCACACTTAACACATTCGAAAATGCGTTTAGGTCATTTTGGGCAAAAATGTTACTTGACATCCTTTTACACGTTGAATTAATGTTTGCTTTTGAATCAATGATGTTTCATAGTATACATTTTCAATGTTTCCCTGACGTTTCTCCCCTAACCACTTTATTGGTGTCATTCAAAAGCACATTCAACAGGCTTTCAAACTTGTATTATTATAAATGCGTTGTAACTACCAGTTTAGCAGAAAAACGAGTCGCCATGAATTCCATAATGACCCTCGTATATCTTAAAAATGAATGTATTACCACTAAATATTGTACACAAAGAATTAACACAAAAATCCCCATCATTATTGACAGACATATAGCTAGTACAAACATATGGTACAAATAATGGTAGCCGGCATGAGGTTAGTGAATTTGTAGTAGTCAAACAGAAACTTATAAAAACACAAAATTTCAACAAAACAAATATTATTCAGCAATGTTTTAAAAGTGCAAACAAATATTTGTATATTTGGAAATTGTACATGTCAACAAAATTTTGCTTAACATAGGTGGGTAATGAAGTCAAATGAATGAAAATATTTAAGGGGTGGGGAGAGATTGTGATTTGGAACAATGCGTGGTGGGGTATAATTTCGTAACTTTGACACATATTAAAAAAAAAATTTAAAAAACAAAAAAAACTTTCTCGAAAGTTGAGTTAGACAGTTCTGAAGCAAATAATAGTTTAACTTTGTAGTGATTTTATATTAACTAGTGTTTTGTAATGGTCAAGTGTGTGAATGTATAGATAATGTTTTTGAAATCAAGCAACTGAATTCATCAAAATACCTTTTTACCATTTTTATAAAAATTTGTTAACTCCCACTTATCATCAGATGATGGCTGTCCAATAACCAGTAAGTATATGCTACCCGGGGTCGACAACCTACGGCACGCGTGCCACGGTTGCATGCGGAATGATTTTCAATAACACGCTGAATGAATTGAAATACAGTAAATTACACTTACAAAATGACCCGAGAAAGCCAAAAACTTGATTAATCTGTTTGATGCTTGTTGTTTATAAAAATAAAGGACTCATTTTGGCACGCTGAGTGATTCGCAACATTACTTCGGCACGCCACCACTGAAAGGTTGCCGATTCCTGTGCTACACTATAACAACTTTTTTTTCTTAAAATTGCATTTAAAACTATTATCTATTTTGTTTTTCCAGGATGTGAAAACTCGAGCAGAGATTCATATCAAACATTGGACAATCCAGGAATTATCTCCATTGCAATTCTTAGTATACAGTATCATATACATTTTACCAAATCAATACCATACAAAAATGTATGCTTGGATAATAAATTGCAAAGTGTTTTTATTTTATTTTATTTTTTTTATTGCGGACAAGATCCAATATAAAATTCAATTACAAAATCATAACATCAAAATAAGTTGTTTCAAAATCTTATCAAAACTTTTAAAGATTTTTTTTTCCATAGGTAATCGTGTAGATCCAAATTTTCTCAACCGGTAGGGTAAGAGATTCTATTGGTGATAGATATTATATGGATATCTTTTTTAAAATTTTATTTGTTCTAAATTTTTAAAATTAAATTTATGGCTATTTTCTTGGTGTAAAATCCTTGTGCGATTATTTGAGTACGGTACGGTAACACAAAAAAACAACCTGTTTCTTTATTGCGAGAGCCAACCGAGCATATACATCTGCAATGTTGCGTGGTTCTCGCTTGAGCGTATACGCGGCGCTTTGGCTCGTGCCACCATGTGTGTCGAGCCTAAAGCGCCGGCGTATACGTCCTAGTAAAAACCACGCTTTAAGGTTACAAAATAAATAATGCAGAGCAGAGTTAAAGTTAGAGTTAATGCAGGTTAGTTAGAGTTAGTTGAATTAGAGCGGATGCCAAGGAAAACATATATCGCATATAATGAATAGCTGAAAGTGATGCCGCTGAACCACCACCTTTATAGAGGGAGCCTGCAAAATGTTGAACTGAATATACGAGTAGGTTGATTAGTAAAATGCCGCCATAACAATGCACAGTAAAGCAGGGTACAACTGTACTGTGTTTATAATTTTTCATTCGTATGTTTTTATTTCAATACTAAAATAAACTCATTAAAAAAACTGTTTTTGATAACCTCTTTTACAACCTCGTAATTACTGAAACAAACGTGTGGATTTGAATAATCCACGTAAGCATGTATCTTTGTGTACAGCAATGTGTGATGGCTTAAAATGGCTTAAAAAGTAGGTAGGCTATATCGTTAGCAAACATTTTTCGAGGCAAACCGAACTCTTCGTGTGACAAAATCTAAGCATTGACTGGACATTTCTCCGTCTCAATTTGATACAACAAAATGTTCCACAACCCAATGTGGAACCATGTTCAAAATTTCAGCGCTGTAGGTCATCGGGAACCTAACAAAATGAGCTCAGAGATGTTGAACCACTTCGACCTCAAAGTAAGTTAAATAAAAGATGTTGACAACAAATTAAAACAAGATTACTTATTTACAAAATCAAAAACCCGACTACCGGTACGCATAAACCAAGGCATATAGCGTTCGTCGCCCAGCGTTCGTCATACAGCATAGCTAGTGACATACAATATAGTGACTATATTATATGGGTACTCATATAATATAGACTCAAATGTTTTTGTACATAATATCTGAATACACCGAGTAGAACACATGAAAAACAACTTGCCATTACTGAACTCAAATCGTAGAACCAGTGTTTCCTAAGGGGGTATGTTCGAATGATGCCCTTGGACATCAGTGCAATTACTCAGTCATCCTTCGATATACCGTATCTATGTTATACCTACACCCGGCACTGTCATTCAATGGTACAAAGCGAAAAAATAAGAACTTGAGTCGAACAAACAAGATTCAATTCCGAGTATTTGCACATAATTCATTCAGGTCTCTTACATCACCAGCTTAGTATATTATGCAACGAGGTCAAGAACGTTGTCCTAGAGCCAAAGTAAAAAGAAAGGATTGACCCTGAGTAGCTTATTCATTCTACGACCACCACTTTGATATATGTGAAAAGATACCTAATGAAATTTTATTATTAACATAAGTATTGACGTAACTAACTTAATCGTGTAAACATTTAAATTGAGCCTCCTATCACGAGCTACTTTTACATATAGTAGAGTGCTTTTACATATACCACATAATCCCATATAATGCTTATTCGGATTGAAATTCCTTGCCCATCCGTATTATAAAGTTAGCTTTCTGCTTTGAATCTAATACAACAATAATTGTTAAAAAAATTCACAAATGTTTATTTAACTATATTAACTTGATTGATTAATTGTTTTTATCTTATTTGTTTTTATGTTCTCTATTACGTTTTATGACCCCTTTGGGTCGAAATCCATTAAAATCAAATTAAAATACAGGGTGTCTACCACGAAATGCCAATTTCATCGTTTTCTCACGAGGTAAGAAATAAAGCTGTAACCCACTTATTGAGAAATCTCGGCCATATGACATATAAAGTTGAATAAAAAAAATCAATCCACATCTACGCGAGCTTCATCTCAAGTTCCAATGCTAATAATTAAAGGCGATTTAAGCGATTTCACAGATCAATAATTCCAGATTGGAAACTAGTAATTCTTGCATCCTGTTAAACAATGATATAACACAGGGATCGAGTTTGGCCTCACTGTTGTATTCAGTAGTTGCAAATACATTATTTCATAGTCCGTTAAATTCTACAATATTTTCATACGTTGATGACAATTTTTTGATTTTACCGTTCCCAAAATATGAGAGTCATGTTGCTGAATATTGGATCAAGTTTGATTTATCCAAATTGCAAACTTGATATAATGCAAAGAAAATGACACTGAATCCCATGACAACAAAACAAATTTACTTCAACAGGACTTCGCTTCAAGATAAATATATTGGGAGTTTAGTTTGATTCCCAATTAACTTTTGTAGCTCACATAGAGTTACTTATTACAAAACGCCATAAAAACATATTTATCGTAAAACGTGTGAAACATTTACTCACTAAATCTGAAAAAAGATCCTTTGTTATATTAAAGATTGTTCCCATTATCTCATATGAAATTTTATTGTGGGGTGATGCTCGCAATTTCCGAATAAGGTGTCTTTCGGTTGTTTTTAATAATATTCTTACGAGTCTTGTTTAATTGGGGTAGATACGACTCGATTTCTTTAAAGTGTAAAACATTACAGATTCGTACGGTAAAAAAGATGATAGATTATCATAAACTTAAAGAGGTTCCGAGGTTCATAACACCGCAAGACCATTCTTTGCATAGCTTTTCCAAATAATTATCAAGAAACCAGATAATTGCAGAGCAATAAATTCGTTCAAATTCTGTTTTATATGAGATTATCTCATCATGGTTAAACGGCAGATACCTATAAACATGGAACAGGGTTTTATGATGCAGGAGGAAACGGGAGAACCCCGAGAAAACCTGACCCTGTGGTGTCAGACCCCAAACTGAATCCACATGACACGAGTGGCGAACCCAGACCACTGCCGTCAGAGGTGAATGCTCTGACCACCAGGCCACCACGGGGCCTGTAGAAAATGTATGTTGTCCTCAGTGAGACTGTTAAGGCTGAACCATTTGTTGACCTACTGTATGTCTGTACCTACTGTATGTAGTCATGTCCTTTCACGCATGTTCTACAAATCTGTCATTTATTCCCAGTTATTTATATTTTGCACCAATAGATTGCATCACTTGTGAACTTTTTAAGTGTTGTATAGCATTAAGACTTTGATCCATAAATGGATCACATCAGATGCAAACACTGCCCCTGAATAGAATGTTCAAGTTTCTAACCACCATAAATACTTAAATAAGCGTATACTTAAATATGCAAAATAAAAAAGCTGCATTGTTCTCAATTGGACAGTCGAGACGTCTATTTCTTGACCTATTGTGTAGTCATGATATTTTACACACGTTCTTTAAATATGTCATTTCACCATCTATTTCAACGGTATTATTTTTTGCACGAACATGTATTTATGCCTTACAAACAAGTTAAACAAATTGTTGTTGTTGTTGTGGTGGTTGTTATTTCTAAGTTGTTTAAAACATGTTCAAGTTGTTTAACAGTAAAAATACTGAGCTGTTTTATGATTTCATACACACGTACAGTACAGTTGGATAATTTCTTTGGTTCATTTATAATTCATCATTGAAATGAGTTTAGTAAATTGAGATCTGTTTGGTTCATTTATAATTCATCTATGAAATGCGCTTAGTAAATCGAGACCTGTGTATTTCGAAAATATCAATGTCAATTGTTAACACCAAAAATTCTAATTTTGAATTTCAACTTGTTTGCTTAATAGTGAATTGAATTTCATTCTGGTTAAGAATAATACACAAATTCCACAATTCCAAACTGTTTTATCACTTTACTAGGTACCGCGATTGCACGACCAATCCACAAGCTGGTTAACGAACACTCGAAATTTGAGTCCATGTTACTGCACGTATGTAAAACGCCGCGTATCTAATGTTTGGTGCAAATATGACAACTCTGAACAGTTTTACAGCTTTTTATAAGTAATGCAATAATATATTAACATCCCTCAAACTTAAAACAATTCACTCAATCACTTGCTATTTGAGTCTACGTCGCTGCACCTGCACATATCTACCACACGCAAAATATCCAGCATGTTCGGTGTTATTTACTTCAAAGTTCTTCTGTTATCCTTATTGATTGGGTGCATTTTAATAGGTTCACGGTGTTAAGTAAAAGAGACATGTTTTTAACTTGTGCTTTTACATATAAAACTTAAGTCCGAAAATCATTTTTTAGATGCAAGGAGACACAGAAACGGCTGTCCAAGATCATGCATAAAAATACGCAAGACGTGTTACTGTCCAATCAGGCGCTATTCCAGTTATCGACCGTCCTTTGACGTTTTCAATGACGAAGAACACGATGATGGTGAGTATGACATGGCATCTAGTTGAAAGCGATGTACAGACAGATTCGTAAGCTAAGTCCAATAGACTGCTATACTTGAATTTAACTTAAAAAACCAGCGTTGAATTAGTTAGGACTGAGCACCAATCAGGGACCAGCATGTCTTAAACTTTGTACCCTTATGTGCTTCAAGTTAGCTTGGTATTGATAAAAAAGTGGGGATTGTAGAGCCCATACATTTCATTAGTGGCAGAATACGAGCCACTGTGAATCTGTCTCCTAACTGATTAAACGTTGACAAATGAATGGAAGAAATACATCAGTGTTGAAGCTAAACATCGGGGTAGCTGTTTGGAATTGGCACTCGCTTAAGTATCACTAAGTGATGAGTGCAAATGACTATTGATTGACAGACACAAGAACAAATTCTGCGCTAAGTACGTTAAGTACATTGGGCTGCAATAATTTCTTGCATCTTTTTTTTTTTTCAATTAATGTTTGCCTCCCATCGAGACAAATTTTTTAAAATAACAATTCACAGACATATCCATTTTAAATAGTTAATGGTATAAAAACTTATACATAAAAAGAACAAATTTGAGTAAATTACAATAAAAAGTAAATATAAGAAAAAAAAATTAAAAAAAAAAAACTTTTTTAAAACTTATGTACAAAGTATTCTTGCAAGCAAAAAAATAAAAGTTCTTTTCAATTTAAATCGGTAAATTCAAAACTTTTCTGAATATATAATGTTTTTTTAGGAGTTTTTTAAAATGTTTGCAAGTTTCATTACAGACGCTGTCTATGCATTTCATAATAATAGTTCTAATTGCTATGATGCTAATAGTTCTAATTGATCATTCCATGTGTCAAATGAATTGTTTGGAAAACGGCCTTATTAATCTTCAAGAGGCAGTAAAACAGGATGAGCTGACGAATAGTAAATAAATGTCTAATGTGTAGAAAAGATGAAATAGAACAATAACGTCCCAGTCCAAATATTATCCTTATCAGGCGGTTATAAGCCACCTGACGGCGACGTAGGCGAAAAAGGAGGGCATCGCCCCAAATGACAATCCCATAAGTGAAAAGGAGATTGATCTTAGAAGTCAGGAATATAATCTTTTCCCTATGATAAGTAATGGCATTTTTAATGCGGCTTGTCAAATAAATTTGTTTGTTGAGACGACAAACCAATTTTTCAACATGGCCGGAAATTGCTGCTTTGTTCGACTTGTAACATCGTATCAACATCGTAGCGCTTGATACGATGTCAATATACTGACACAATGTCATCGTATCAGTTTTAAGAAACTGATACAATGTCGCTGGATGTCGAACAAACACAACTTAAAGTATCGAATAGGCATGGCAGCTGGGCATGCGCAGAAGGAACCGGTTTAAGTTACACATATGGAGTGTGAGATGGATATCAAAAAAGTTAATAATTGAATGATCTTGAAAATGATTTTAAGTTCAGTTCCGGTAACGTCATTGTATAGCCCATGGCCGATATACATTTAATAGTTCAATCAAAATTTTCATACTACTGTGATCGTTTTCGCGATATTTAGCTGTGACCAAACTTTTGCCTCACCCTGTATAAATAATTAAGTCGAAATTTGCAAAAATCAAAATTTGGAATCAATCAAAACTTGCATATCGAGTTACTCAACGATCGCATAAATTAAAATTCACATAAATCGAAATTCGCATAAATCGAAACGTGCAGAAATATAAAAATTGAAATCACTCAAAACACGCATAAATTGAATATCGAATTACTCAAATATTGCATAAATTTTTAATTCGCGTAATTCAAAACATGCAAAAATCAAAAATGGATTCTTTGCATTATGTATATTCAGATACGTACATTATATCTGTACTAGCTATATGCCCGTCAAAAATGACGGAAACATTTCAGCTCATGTTGCCTGGCAACATGATGTCATTCTAGTGTATTATATTGAGAGTAATAATTTAGCAGCTGCAATTTTTTGCAGCTGTATCTGCACATGCACCTGCAAAAAATGTCTGATTTCGGTGTGACAGACACATAAACATACAAACATAAGCAAATTATTATATTAAGATGTATATGACAATATATAAAGAGTATGCTTAAAAATAATTTTTAATGTACTTGTTTCTTAAAAATAGTTTCTAATTTAAAAATTTGGTAATGTTTTTCTTCCAAACAGTGAAATCTTTAAGTTGTTTTCCCGCTTAAGATATTTTTTTTTTTAGTTTTAAAAGTTGATACTTCACGGTTTCTTGGAAAGGATTTTAAGCCTGTTTTGATGTGACTTCCTTCATTAAATGGTATCTATTTATCTGTGCCTCAATTTCTGAATGACCAGCGAATGAATAGTTGTGACATCATTTGTGGATATAAGGTTAAGCTTCACAAGTATTTTGGACGTGGTGCGAGATAATAACTTTATCTTTTCTATAAATTTAATACGCTTTTTCGCCTATACCTTAGGCTTCGTGTGCTAGCGAAAATTTATCGGCTTCACTCAAATCTCTTAAGTAAACAAACGCCCAAAGTTCGCGCTGCCATAATCATAAAACATCGAAACTAATGAGTACGTAAATTATGAAAGCTAACCCATAATCGTCTTAACTAGGAACCCTAAATTATTTACAAACATTTCAAGTTTACCCTTACTTAAACTTTTTTTTTTCTTTAATATTATCGATTTTTTTTTATTTTTATTTTTTAATTGGATTTTTTTTTCGAAAATACTCATAAAAAACTGTAAAAGTGGTTTTGAAAAGTTACAATTTGGGTTTATTTTTTTCTGTATTGAGTTTTTGAAAACTTATTAAAATGGTTGTTTTATATGAACAATAATTAAATATGGATGTTGTTGTTTTTCAACATTCCATTTATTGTTGGTTCTTTTTTTTAATTGTATTTTTTGTTAACAAAGAACGTTCTTCAGTTTTAATGAGTGACGTGGGTTTAATTAGTGATATACCATACACATTTGCAATGTGTATGGTAATGAATGATAATTGCTCCACAGCTCATTCCAAAAAATACTCGTCTAGAAAACGTACATATGTAAATATATTAATACATATAAATTAGGCCATATGCAGTATATATACAGTATATAAGTACATTAAAATGTTACTGTACTTTCACTGTTACTAATATACATTTATTTTATTTAAATAAAATAAATGTATATCAAGTACTGTACATTAAGAATACGCTTTATGACTAACAAAGAATAAGAATACGCTTCATATTTACTTTATGCGAATTTAGTTTTCTGGGATCTTTGAGTTATTCGATATTAGAGTTATGTCAGTTTAGAGTAATTGTATTTTCGATTTCTGCAAGTTTCGATTTATGCGAATTTCAGTGTATGAGAATTTTGCTTTATGCGAATTTAGATCTTCGAGTGAAACGATATTCGAATTAGGCGAGTTTTCAAAAATTCCATTTTCGAGTTCTGCAATTCGATTGATGTGGATTTTGTTACATTGGACTTATGGAGTTTTCGATTTATGTGGTTTTAGCTCTATGCGAGTTTTGGTACATTGGACTATACAGGTAGGTAGGTACTTGGGGTTTAACGAGGGCACCGACTGGCTTTTACAGCTATGTCATTTGGCCCTCAG
>JAQIWH010007843.1:0-10922 GCA_034695005.1 Cryptops parisi | reverse complement strand
CCCCCCCCCCCCCCGTCTTAATCTTTAACATACACAAAAAAACTTTCAAAACCTTAATTTAAAACTTAAAACGCTTTTTAATTTTTTGTTTAAAGAACAAAATAATGATCTGTACATTTAAACATCTTATCTGTAACTGAAATTAGGTACTTTCGTACATGAACATGTCAACACTAGAATGCTTATATCGATCTGTAATTATGTTGAACTGTTTAATTGAAACAGTTAAACATTGGCTTTTGTCTAACTGTTCTAATACTAACTGGAACATCTTAGGTTTCAGCATCATTGACTAGAAGAGATTTTAGCTTTGGTACCAAGATGATAACTCCGAAACAATTGGTCAGTATTGTCAATTCAGAATTCAAAGACAATTACCAGCCAACGCATCAATTAGGTAAGAAAAAACTAATTACTGTATTATGTGTATTCTTAAGTATTTGTCGTATTTGCATCCTTGGTCAATAGCTTGTGACGTGTTCCTCTAGGTTCTAATATCTAATCTTCTAGTTAAAGTCGAGAAGTATTCCATGGTTTTAAGTGAGACATTAATTAGCGTTATTTATAAATAAATTAGGGTCATATTATATTACACCAATCAAGGGTAAACAAACAAGCAATCTCAAAAATGTATTGATAAGAAAACATCACGTGAACCTTAATGTCCAAGATACGTTTTACCAGCAGCAAGATGAGGTAGTTTTTAATTCGCAAAAATACCATGCCATATCTGAGAAATGAACTTTGACGAATCGCATGGATCTTCAATGAATAAAACAATTCTTAGCATGAATCATTTGTTGACTATTCAGCACCTTTAATTCAGTGAACCATATTTTAGATATCTAGAAGCACCATAATTAATGTTCCGATTGAATTATTATCCAGCCAATGTTTTTATGTTGTATCATACAAGTCTAGAGTTTTGTTTTCATGAAGATTTTCCTGAATTATCTATTTCAGTCAAAGCATCTGTGTCCGATTAAGAGTTTCGGTACTTTTGTTTACCGTACTGGTACCGAAATTTGAGACTGGTTTTGATTGAGTATTTTAATTAAGTACCGATTTTTCGTAATTTTGAGTTTTTGTACAACAAAAAGGTATTAAATACATTAGTGTATCAGTGAATCGAACAAGTATACAATTGTTTGATAAACAATTGTACACTTACGTACTTTTGATGCAGTGAGGGCCTTTTAAGTCCCCTGCTACCTGTTTTGTTTCCCTGTTTATTTTGTGTGAAGTTATTCTATTAATCCTATCGGATTGCAATAAAGAAATAAATAAAATTATATTAATATATGATCTATTAAGCATGGTTTTTTTTGTTTAACTAACCTTACCTAGCCCCTAAACCCATAACCCAAGTAAAAGCAAGGTCAGGCTTCTAACCCCGGACAAGTAACAGTTTTTCTTACAGTTTTCACAACTCTTGAGCTTCTATTTAAAAAAGATCAAATATATCGTGTATTATAATATAATGTGTTATGTTATAATGTACAGAGTTGTATCAATTAGTAGTTTAATTAGTTGACCCTTGTGTATGGTCCATCTTAATTTTTGTAGGATGGATAAGTTGGAATACATGGATGGAATATAAGATGGAATATATATTTGAATTTGTCAATTATTTCGATTATAGTCAAGATATTTTGACCTATCCATCCATCCTTACAGTGATTAAGATGAACCATACTCAAAGGTCAACTAATTAAGAGCAGGACCTCCAAGTACCTACCTACCTACCTCAACTAATTAAACTGCTATTTAAAACAACTATGATAACGTATTATGTTATAATAATTATGACCCTAATTCCTAGTTCTCTTTCGTATAAAAGGCCCAGATTATATCATACCAGCAGAAAAATTTATTGCAACCACTCCAAACGAACCCGTCAAACTTCGACTTAGTGAAAATGAAAATACGATGTCAGTTATCACTCGGCTAGAAAGCACTTTTAAGAGACACCCCGATAGAATAGCACTGTCTCAGAAGAAAAACAACAAATGGGTCAACTGGACATACAGTCAATACCGTGACGACATTTACACATTAGCAAAAGCGTTCATTAAAGTAAGGGCAATTTCAAAAGCATAATAACTGCTGCACCATAGAGCTGTGGTTTAAAAGTAGCTTAATGATTTATGCAAATTGTTTACAGCTCGGATTAGAGCGTTACCGGGTTGTAGCCAACGTGGGATTCAATGCTCCTGAATGGGTGATTGCATTTTACGCAGCTATATATGCCGGGTAAGTATGTTAGACAATAGTCATAATAAAACGTATATCATACTTAATTTATATTAATATCGAATCAGATTGTTAACCAATTCAAACTGTTGACTCACACTAGAGGAATAACTACGGGAATCTACACAAGTAATTCAGCCGAAGCTTGCGGTTACATTTTGAACCATAGCAAAGTTCATATTGTGGTGGTCGAAAATGATACGCAGTTGCAGAAAATTCTTCAAGTCAAAGACTCTTTGCCGCACTTGAAGGTTATCATTCAATACAGTGGAACACCTACCCATGAAGATGTTTTTTCAGTAAGAAAGTTCATTTCTAAGTATATTGGATGTTACCAGCAATTTACAGAATCCAGCAATTAGAATGCCTAGCCTAGTCTGTTTTAGTAAAGTATGAAATAGCACCGTGTATACAACTGTTTAGGTAAGTTAACTTTTCCTCTGAAAAAGTATGTCTGCCTAAATTTACGCCCACCTAACAAATTCGTGCTTGAGGTTATTCCAATGCTAATTTCATACATTGCGTAAACCAAGCTTGGAATTCTATAGAATGACTAGGCATTCTATACAATGCGTGGAGCCCTGGATTCTACACATTACCGGTAACATATGCATGATTTCGCATATATTAATCAGAGTTCACAATGTACAGATATGTTTTCACACAATTTATCCATTAGGTCATGTTTATCACTCAGTTCATTCATTCATTTTAATTCATTTTGCAGGATCTTGATTCTATTTTGTTATAAGTTTCTCTCTAAACATTAAAAAAAATGGGGAAGACACTAATTGCATATGCTTTATAATCTTCCAAAATTCCAAGGTTTTGCCAAAGTACCTGGTCTTTGAAACAATAAAACACCAAGAAAACAATGTTATTTCACCGTTAATGTTAGATCAAGACAGTTTAAAACATCCGTAAAATTCTACTGTGACATGTTACACAGGTTCATAGTATTTTTCTTCTAGTGGGACGATGTCATGAAAATTGGTCATTCGCTTCCAGACGAGGTTCTTGAAAAACGAATCAAAAGTTTGGCCATCAATGAATGCTGCTCGATAATGTATACGGTAATATAATTTTACATGCACTTTTCGTCCTCAAATGGCCGCACCAGGAGACAGAATCAGGTTCGTTTAAAATTAAAAAAAAATGTTTAATAGGTATAGAAGCCGGGTTAGGTGGATTAATCAATTACAAATGTGATTCATATGATTTCGTTTGTTTTACTCTAACCTAACCCGATCTTTAAACCTATCTAATGAACTTTCGCTTTCGATACCGCCATTTGAAGACATAAAGTGAATGTTTTCCTTTTATTCTTGGATTAGATTCACTAAGATTATTCTGCACAGGTTAATATGCTTGTTTTTAATAACCTATTCAGTCAGGAACAACTAACAACCCCAAAGCAGCCATGATACAACATGACAATGTAAGTACCAATGTAAATATTCAAAACTACCCCTGTTCTTGCTTAACAATGTACAATTGAATCTGTTTAATCCAGCAACATTATAACGGGGACCATTCGAGCTAATGAAATTAAATATCTTCGGTTTTCTACGACACTAATAACCAGGTATTTTTTATAACAAATGTGATGACATAAAAAATACGCACATGCTGACACTTCAACAGTTTCTGTACTAAATACAGTAATATTCCAATTAAACGCCCAAGATAAGCTTCCTCACAATCACAAAAGTATCAACTAATAGTAAGAGTCAAGTGAATGTAAAATAAAATGTCAGTTCTAGGTGAGTTGTGAGGTTCAGATAATGCATGAAATTGTGCATACCCTGTATTTTTGTTCAGTCAGGGTGCTCCAAATTGCAAGAATAATGTAACAAAACATTACATGGGGGTAATCAGGAATTACGAGATATAAACGTTTCGATAAATCTCGTTCCAAACAATTTGTGTTTGTTAAACTTTTTTTTATAAAATCCGACTTTACTAAACTGGCCAAATTACAGATAGAGCACTGAATGCTGGATTAAGGAAATTCCAATCATTACACTTTGATTATATCAAGTCAAACGTATTTAGTAACGTGTATTAAAACTTCAATTTGGTAAACCACCTAATTATTTTCTATGTTTGTTTTAAGTATGCCAGATCCGTAGCGTTTCTGTATAGCATAATGAAGAAAAATAAAAGCAATAAGAAACCCTGGAAAGTGATTTCATTCCTCCCATTGAACCATCTTGTTGGCCAGGTACAGTTTTTATTACTTTAACTGCGTTGTAATACAGTGAAATGTTCATTAATTATGTGTAGGAAACGAAAGGTGCTTGATAATCAAGTATAAAAAGTATTATAGCAAGTATTAAAGAGTTAAAATGCATAACGTATTTGAATAACATCTTGTAACTAAAAACGTATGCAAATATTAGTTTACTACAATCAGCACAATTCATGTTCAGTCTCACTACTGTGCCTTCCTAACATACATTTCATTCATCAGATTGGAGATATCTTCGTTCCTATTCAAGATGGCGATCAAGTAATTTTTGCTTTGCCTGATGCATTAAAAGTAAGTAAAACTGTCTCAAAAATATAGTAATTATAATTCAAGAGCTGGTCTAAAAGTAACATTTTTTTTTTATCAAAAATGACCTAGAAGCATTTTCGAATGTGTTAGGTGCAATTGTACCTTCCTAACGCGTAATTTTGAGCAAAACAACAATATGTGCAAATAGAGTGCAAGAAGTGAGAAGTAGTCTATAGACAAGCAACGCAATGCAAGTTCACATTTTTTACGCTACGCGTTTTCCTCAAAATTTTAAAAAATGCTACTTAACACCCTTTTACACCAGACCCTTCAATTATTCTAACTTAATCCAACTTTGGTACATTACAACTGTTATGCAGCATTAATACTTAATAGGCTGGGCTGGTATGCACTTGTTGAAATGTTTTTCACTTGTCTCATTCCTATGTGTACAGGGAAGTCTGATGTACACGTTACAAGAAATTCAACCCCATATGTTTCTCAGTGTACCTCGTGTATATGAGAAAATAAAGGAAAAGTTCGAAGAGCAACTGGCTTCCATGAATTTCATGATGCGAACAGTTATAAACTGGGCTTTGAAATGTGGTTATGACCATACTTTGAACAGTTTGAACGGGTCAGTATCATCAATAAGGAAATATTAAGTTAAGCCAAAAATTACGTGCAGTGGAAATCGTTTACAGATAACTTAATTCAAATACTGTATTGTGGTATCCATATGTTGATTGATAATTGGCTTAGTAATGCATTAATAAATCAATATTGTTTATGATGGTTTGATACAACTGTTTATGTTCACAGAAAATCACCAAGAATGTCATTCACTTACGGCCTGTTAGACAAAACTCTTTTGCGAATGAGAGAACATTTAGGCTTCTCGCAGATTAGATTTGTTGCTGGAGGTGGAGCTCCAATGGAAGAAAAAATGATGGATTTCTTTTTATCGTTGGGAGTTATGATTCAAGAATGTTATGGTCTTACAGAATCAACAGGTAGGACATCTTTTGGTTTTGCAGTATAGGAAATCTCATGTTCAAACATTTAACACTCAAGTCTAGTTATGGAATTTGAACGTTGTATAATATTGGTTTTTACCGTACAGAATGGTTAATAATAGTGTGCAACTGTTCGATGAATTAGTAATCAAAATCGCAGTGCTGTCTAGTCTAGTTTAAAAAACGTTTGCTACATTTTGAAAAAAAATTTAAACTCGACTCGTTTCAGGAGCAATCACGGTTAACACACCATCATCATTCAAGAGAAAATCGGCAGGAAAAGTAAATGAATGGTCTGAACTGAAAATAATGGATCCTGATGCTGATGGAAATGGAGAAGTGAGATTTTAATTATTTTAAGTGAAAAGAATAACAAAAAGTTGAAAAAAATCACCTATAAATTTGAAACTATTTACAAGGAGTTCGTGAAAAAAAGTTAAGTAAGTCAAATTTTAACCGCAGATGCCATGCATCAAAACAAAGAAAACAACCCCGTAAGGGCCTTGAAATAAGGACTCAACCCAAACTCCTTTGCATACCTACAGTGTTTACAAGACACATGCATTTACCCTGTGTTATCTCAGAAGAGAAGCATTTCTGGAACCATGTTTATATGTGTTCTTTGCCTTGTTTTGATGCTTAGCATCTCTGGTTAAAATTTGACTAGAACTTTCAAAAACACCCTGTTTAATCCATTAGACTTCCACCCTGTATATATCCCCTAATAAATCCCAATGATGTTCTCAGTGTTCAAGCATATTTGTTCGCTTATCAGTAGTAAATGTATAAATTTTAGATCTGTATTCATGGGCGAGCAACTTTCATGGGTTACATGTGCAACGAAGCTGCAACATTAGAAGCCATTGATTCGGATGGATGGTTACATACTGGAGACGTTGGATATATAGACAAAGATGGCTTTCTCTACATAACAGGAAGGATTAAAGGTAATTACCTGTTTGCTAGTCTAACTAAAAAAAAAAACAAACATAATACCCATTGTAACCACATACGATTCTATGAACAGTCTTCCTGTGAGAATGAGCAGCCATATATGTGCAATTTACATACGAATAACATTTTATTTTGTTTAAGAATTGGTCATTACTTCTGGTGGTGAAAACATAGCTCCAACACCGATTGAAGAAAACATTAAGAAAGAGTTGCCGCTAATAAGCCAGGCAGTAGTTATCGGAGACAGAAAGAAGTACTTGACCGCACTTCTAACACTGAAAGTAAGATACTTGTTTATTTGAATAGACAGACAGTCATCCTGTATCCTTGTTAAAATTTTTGTTATCAAACAGGCCAATGCTAGTAATCCAAAATTGCTAAACGAAGTAGCTCTGTCATGGTGCCAATCCATTGGAAACCGTGCTAAAACCATTGAAGATATAGTGAACCACCAAACGGAAGCTAAAATCCAGCAAGCAATTCAAGAAGGCATTACCAAAGCCAACAAGAAAGCCACGTCCAACGCTTGCCGTGTTCAAAAGTGGAAAATTTTATGCAAAGACTTTAGCCAAGAAAATTCCGAAATAGGTGAGTACACTTGAAATGATTCCGAATTCAGTAAGCTTACAGATAATTAGTATGAAAATGGCTAAGTTTCTTCGTCGTTTTGTATTATCAGGACAAAGATGAAAACCACTTTAGCTCTAAAAATGATTTTTTTAAGTTAGTAAAGAAATCAAAAGCACGTAAAGTTGAATACTTGGAGAAAAGTGTGAGCTTATACAGGGTGAGTTTTAAGTACGGTTCCATGGGAATATTATAAGAATGTTGAGCTTGGGATATACAGCACCTTGACAGGGCTCACTACAGTAGTGGTATTTCTATATACCTTGCATAGTTACAAATCTAAAATCGCACTGTTACATTGGAGACTGAGTCGTAGCTACCAAGTCATATTTAGAAAGTTATAGGCAGTGTTCCATTTACTCAAAATCCATTTTTGTTTTATTTATTTTCAACAATGCAATCGAAATAAAAATTGAAACAATAGACCTCTAGATGCTTAGAGTAGACCACATGTGTAGTGCAGGGTAGTGATAAACTGTCCTGCAATCCACAACAACTGACGTAACACACCACATTGGAACACGTTTGCAACCATTTTCATTGTTGTGTCGTGGTATGTACATGTTTACACAATGTGTTCAGTATGGCCACCCTCCATAACCACACAAGCTTACAGTCGCTGGTACAGATTTCCATGGACATCATGCACACACTTTCATCTTGTGCACACATGCCACAACAATGTTTCAACATGCATCTCACTCGCAACGAAGATGTTTCAACCAGATAGTGTGTTGACTTAGGCGCTGTAAATTGCAGAACACTACCGTGATCTACTTTAAGCTTCTAAGGGGGGGGGGGTTGTCTATTGTTTCAATTTTTATTGCGGTTGCATTGTTGGAAATAAATAAAACAGTGGATTCTGACTAAATAGACCATTCGTTACAACTTCGTAAATATGACTTGGTTTACAGCTCTAGTTTCCAATGTGATGACAATGCGAGGTCAATAAAAATACCACCATTATAAAGAGCCCTATTGTTGGTGTTATTATATCCAAAACTCAACATTTTTAACATAATAGCCTTTATAATATTTCCATGGAACTATACTTAAAACTCACCTTGTAGGCTGTCAAAATCTTAGGATCATTAAGCCACCTGACATACCCAATGTTTGGTGTGGCAAGTGAAAAGCAATTTGTTGGCAACTGTCAGCATCTTGCCCAACCTATGAAAACTTCAGCAAGAAAATGTCACAGTTGTCCACAAATTGCTCCACTTGCGACTTGTCACACGAAAAATTGAATTGTCAGGAGGTATGGTCTTAAAGCATACAATATGTTCAAATATATGCAATACTCTAAGCCCCATTAATATACACTGTTCCCTGGTTATACTACTTTGAGAGTTTTGGGATGCTGGTTGTGAACCACATTGTATGATAAACTCGCTATTCCTACAAAGGGTGTAACCAGCAGCAGTGTTCAGGTATCACTTTGGTATGGCCCATCGTATAAATGATAGCTTTATATCCAGGAGTTGTGTACATTCATTCTCCACTAAAATTAGTACTGTAAATACCATTTGTCGTTGCACATTCAATATAAGATACAGTAAATTCTTAAAACTAAAATCGATCATCAACTTGTGGGCCAAGAAAATATACCGTAATTAACATATCTTAAATTTATCTAGCTTTATGTCAGTGGTTGTTGTTTCACACATAATTGACTTAACAAATATTACCAATAAACTCGTGGCAATATAGAAAACACCATCTTGACCACACACACACACACACAGTTAAATATCTATGAATTTCTTCATTCATATCACAACACTGTATTAATCATAATGACATCAATTAACCGTAAAATAAATGAAGGGCCTGGTGTAAAAGCGTGTTAATTAACGATTTGGTCAAAAATTACTTGAAACATTTCAATTCTACTTTCCTTATGCATAATTCTGAGCCTACACTACAGTACGACTGATATTACAACTCTTAATTGACTGCAATACATACCTGAACATTTTATAGTTCTTAAAAGCTAATAATAATAATAATAAATGCTCACTTCTTCCATCCTTACAAACAATTAGACATACAGTGTAGTGTAGTTTCTAAAGATGTGTAGGCCTAATTTACTGCCTGTAACAAAAGTCAAGTCAGCTGCCATTTGATGTCAAAATTCATGGCGGGAACTTCAAACACAACAGAAAACTTACTTGATCCCCAGGGGGCGGATGCTCAAAATTATTTATTTTAAAAATTGTTTCAGTAATGTATTCATAAATTAATGCTCTTCAGAAAATTAATATTCCGAATAAGAAAATAAATTATTAAAATCTGGTTTTAATATACTGTAGGGTAAAAACTTGAGTTTTATTACCTTCGAAACATGTTCAGATTTTAGGGACGAATGTACTTATCCGGTCTTCTTAAGGTTAAGATACCTTTGTTAGTTTTGCCACATATATTATAATATTTTCAACATTTTTTCACATGTATTAATGGTGACAGGTCACCAGGTTAGGTTAGAGTCACGGCCAAAGTCCACCAACCGCTCAAATTATTATTTTCAAACCAAAATAAATATTTCAGGCTGATCAAGCAAACGCCCGCTATGATACTCTATTCACTTCAAGTTTTTAAATCGCCAAAAAACTCGAATTTTTTCGCAAAGCGCATGTTTAGTGGTCCTAAAATTGGTTCTGGTAAACTCACTGTAGCTTATTACGCAAGTTCTGATCAGTTTTGGCCCAAGATCAGATTTAAGTGTAATTGTGCCAGTTTTTATAAAACAAGTACGTTACATTACAAATACACATTTTTCGGTTTTTCAGGTCCAACCATGAAATTGCGACGCCACATTATCCATCAAAACCACACGGAAACAATAGATGAAATGTACGCCAACTGAACGTTTGACAAATCAATGTTTATTGCACATTTTTCTCCAATTTTTTACAGTAGTTTAATAATTAGTATTTTTTAATAATCTTTATCATGTAGCAAGACATAACTATACATTTTTCGAATAAAAATATTTTCTATATATTATGATTACATGTGCATTGTTTATTTTAAAACCAGTGTTTGGACTAAAATAAGCATCCAATTGAACTCATCATTTACAATCAGTCGAAATTGCTACATTTTTTGGGGACTACGGAAACATAATAAAAAAGTCTCAAAGATTAATAAACAATTCATTATAAAGGAATAAACAATAAAATCGCCCTGTACATGAATCCAAATATTTTCCTTAGTCATCCTTAATTGTATACGAGTGAAAGTTGTTACATTATTATAAAAAAAAATAAGGAATATATCATTGGAATGCAGCTTGTAAGGCACATTAAATACTGCGAAAAGCGGATATTACAAAACGAAGAAGGCACAGGATATACCACATTTTTTAAGTAGATGTATTGAAATAAATTTCAATATTACTACTTAATTGATAAAGAGTAGAATCAAAGAAATGTAATGATCAAATACAAAAATACAAATTAATAAATCTTTGGCACCAAACATAAGGATAACGCATCATCGTCAACACCAATATAATATATATATATATATATATATAATAAGAAAAAGTAAACCCTTAGAGAGAAAGGATA
>JAQIWH010007842.1:0-10922 GCA_034695005.1 Cryptops parisi | reverse complement strand
TAAAACTGTATTATTTCTTCACATTTTATAGACTTTCACGTATTCGTCTGAAGATGGAAGATTTATTGCTTCCGGTTTTTTTGTTTCAAACTCAGAAAAAGATTGTACGATTGTGTTGTACGATTTTTTTTTTAGCTATTTGAAGAATTTCTTTTCGATTTATCGGATTTTCGATTCAGGTTTTTTTAAATCATTTTTTTTTTTATTTCGATATTTTCTTTGCGTGCTTTCAGTGCTAACATGTTTCTTCTAAGCTTTCATCGATCTTTTGTCGCTGTTTCTATAAACATTGATTGATATTTAAACTGTGAATAAATTAATAATCATAATAATAATAATAAAAGATAAATATAGGAATTGTAAATTATAATGTTGAAAACCGTACATTTCGAGGATAATTTGTCAATTTCATTTTAATAGCTAAGTTTTAAAGCTTAGTTGTTGATGGCAAGAACATAGGTTGACTTGAGGTCAAAACTGACCAACTTGTCATTATAAATGTCACCGAGCCAACTTATCTAATTTTGTTTTGTCTTACGCACTCCTTTCTTCGCAGTGGATTGTCTATCTTTTGTCATTGAAGTTCCTTTCTGCAAAAGTTAATTTCTAGTTTCAAACCATAGCCTACAAGAACAAGACTCTTGTTCTTATAGGCTATGTTTCAAACTATCGTCTCTCTTTACAAGACGTTATTTGCAACTGTATTTTTGTGTTGTTTTTGTTATTATGCCTGTAGAAATTCCCTACTTACATTTTACCGCTTTTATACAAAAAAACAAAACAAAACGTTGTATGCATAATGAATGAATGAATGAATTTCTGCAATAGGCAATTTATAGAATGAATTTGTGAAAAGTTGTGGTTTCTAAAGTAAAGGTGAGTTTAATCACCTTAAATAGCGTTTGAGCGAACTAACCACAAGAAAGTAGGAAAAGTTTGTTCCAAAAGTTGAGGTTATGAAGAAAGTTGTAGATGCCTAGTTTTACTTTTGGGAACTATTTTTTTTTCCGAGGGGTAAAAAATATTTTAAGTACTTGTGTGCTAACCAACAGCTACTGCCATGAAGTTGTTGTTGATTTTTAACTAATTTAAAGTGTTGTTTGTCTATATAGGTACAATTAGGGGTATAGATACAGTTTCATGAGTGTAGATGAAGTTCAATTAGTTGAAAAAAACAACTCATTTTGGTATGGTACCGGTACTTTTTTGTGATCGCATTTAGCGTATTTGGCGTATAATTATTTAGCGTATAGCGAATATCTGAGAGGATATCTATCGTCGCATATTAGCAAAATATCATATGAAAAACTCGCGTTAATAGAGGACCTCGTGTATCAATTGTCAGCTGCACTTTAAATTCCATTTACGGAACTTATTTTTGATTATGAAAAATTATTTATTTTGCTAATGTTTTTAGTTTTGATAAATGAAAAGAAAAAAATATTGATCCTCGATTTAATTAAAAAGCTTATTTGTAGAATAAATTTACTTGTTTTACTGGATAGAATTTTTCGTCGTTCAATATATACTGCACATTTTATTTTCTCTTCACCAAGTGCTTTTTTTTAAAGGAAAAACTAGAAAAAATAATATATTTTTAAAAATACATACAAAAATTGACTCATTAAGGAAACAAAGTTTTCTTTAAAAATGATAATTGTTCATTAAGGGTATTAACGAAACTCTTTAAATTTTAATTCGATCGAGAGAGCATCACTTCCATGCACGCGAAGCAGTAATAGGCTTATTGAAAATTATTAAGAGTATTAACGAGCTCATATTAAATTTATCGAGATTTCACATAATATCTTTGTTAGTGAAATCCACATTTTGTTTTCTGGCTATTCGTTAAAGCTACATGGCAATTAAATAATTAAATTTGTTTATACAAATGATTTAATGATTGAAATTGTAAATTTTCAATTTTGTAGGTTTATTGTATTGACCTAGCTCGAGTTTTTGTGTTTTGTAATGATGTACACTGTAGGCTATTGTAGGTCTATGACTTTAACAAATTTTAGTTTATTATTCTATAAAATCCAAGTTTTTGCTTTTACATTGATGCTTCGCTATTACTACAGTAAAACCCAAAGCCTAATCAAAAAAATATATTAAAAGCAATATTTAAAAAAAATAAAATCCCAATTTTCTAAAATAAAATTAAAATATTAAATTGTTTGGCAGCCTGCGACAAGCAATGATTCACACACTCGATGGAACAATTCTCACACTGGCTTCGCGTGAACTTCTTTTTTTTTAATCAGTTATAACAAGCAAATCGGGTTTCGGCAATACGCATAGTGAGGTAGTGGCGGGAAGAAAATTAACAAGATCCTAAGACAGTTTGTTGTTTTTTTTTGATCAAATGTTAACTTTTTGCATATTTGGACTGGTGCAGTTTGCTGAAACCCAAATGCAATAAAGGTATACACGTTTCAGGTTGATCGAGTCATTGCACACTTTCTGGTTTGTGTTCCGCCTAACGACCGTCACCAAATGCTCTGCCAACCGAATATCCTAATGGTGTTTGGAAGCGTGTAAACACGTAACACTTTAACAGTTTATAGACAACGTGCAACAAATTACACATGCTCTAAACTCTTCTCCAAATTTTTCACTAACGATACGATTGAAGAGAGACCTTCTGCTCTTTTAACCTAAACCAGAAATAGTTTATGGTCGTTTGCAGATGGGGTAATTGAATAATTGTGATTTCAACTTGTTTGGCGTTGCGGTCACTTGACGTATGATAATAGACTTAATAATGCTCGATGGTGTTCGTACAGTCAACTTGCAGTGTCATATGCCTGTTCATTAAACGTTAGGCTCATTAGTAGAGCAATACAGTTGGTTGTAGAACTATGATGATAATAAGTAAAGCGGTTTATACTGAAAGCTTATTATTGTGATCGGTTTTGAAAATAAGTGATTGATGACGTTGACGATTAGGAAATCTTTTAATTTGACATGGACTGTGTCCTCAATAAACGAGTGACCGGTAATGAAAAATATTCGAGTTTTTGCTTGTTAAGTACGTACGTTGTAGCTTCATTCTTATGCAGTAATCTTGGTGTTATTTATAAAATAAGAATAATAACGCTGATAAATTGATTTTTTTCCGCTCTGAAGTAACGTGAGTGTTTTGTTCGAATCGATTACTATTCGATCTTTAATCTTGTGTCACTCTGGTTTTTGTTTATTTTGTATTAATGTGATAAGTTTTTCTGTAACAGGAAGAAGATTACAGGAATCAATAGATTCCACACTTTGATGTATATAATACAACAATTCAATTACAAAGTAATAAAATAAAATTTAAATTCAAAATTTATTGTATTGCAAACTATAAAATAAAACGAAAAAAAAAATTAAACAAGTTTCATAATGTTGCTAGTAAATAGTTCGTCAAAAATGACGGACAAATTTTTTTTGTGTTCATTATGCAATTCATTATTTTAATTCATGTTTCCAAGCAACATTCGTGCAGTTATTTATTGTTATAACTCATATTGCTTTGCAATATTCGTTACAGTTAGCGTATTGATTTTGGTATTGAGAATGTTTCGTTATTTTTCACACACGATGGCGCTATCATAACTGAGAAAGAGTTGGAGGAGGAACGGCTGCAATTTTATACATACCTATTGCATAAACGTTTGTAGGTTTCCACAACGACAGATTAACGTTTCATCGCTTTTTCAGGGTTTTTCATGAAGAGTTTGTAACAACATTTGAAAAAACTTTTAAAAAAAATATTATGGCTTTAAAACAAATTCTTCGTGATTGCATTTGTCTTCTCAAAGTAGCCCTTAGATGCAAGGCGAAACGTCGTTATTGAAAAACTTGTAACGCGAAGCACATATAAAACTCAAATCGGGTTTAAGGTATACATGTTGAAGACTTAATACAATTTGTCATGATTGTCTTTATTTGAGAATAAAATTTTCAACATACAGTAATAGAATTGAATATCATATAAAATTAGATCTTAAAAATTTAAAAGTGAAGCAATGAACTTTGCACAGAGTAAATAACCGCATTTCTGAGAGCGTTCTACTATAGTTTAAGAGTGAATGACTTTTAAAGGCGATGGGTTTATTTTTGCAAAAACATGACTCAATCGTGAATAGGCTTTTTTTTTACTGGGGGTAAAAAAAACCCTCGTGAGTCGTTTCTAACAAAAGGTATTAACCTCGGTTAGCCTCGTGGCAGTTGCCTCTCTTTAACTCTTCGTCTCGTCCTTTTGTCTCGTCGTCTCTTCATCCACCGTTCTTTTCACTTCTTATTCTTCGCGGTGCACAAAAGCAAATACATTCGCCTTTCAGCTCCCTTATTCTTAGCAATCTTTTCTATTCCCTCGTTTTCTTTCATTTTTAACCCTTTTGTTTCTAGAAAACTGCTTTGCACTTTTTCAAGCTTTTCTTACTTCGTGTACGCTCTGCGGCTTCCATCTTGAATGCGCGGATTTTTTTCTTGGGTTTTTGGACTCTAAATGATGGTAACAAAATAAATTTTAGAGTGAAAAAAATGACGAGGTCTCTCACATTTGAAATTAAGTTGAATCACATTTGGTATAGACTTGTTACATTTGTAATCAACTTTGTAACATGTCACATCATTATGGTGTGACTTTAACTCTGAAACACTGATAGCTAATTTTATACTTCTCTATTTTATACGCAATACGAGTTGCTATGTCATAAGAAATGGAATGTTTCATTCAAAACAAAATATTTACTTACCCATCTCTTAAAATTCACACAAATTTATCTATATCCAGCGTTGTCGTTTTTGGTCATTTAAGCTTATATACTGCGTTTGAGTTCAATGTTTTGTTTTAAATAGTTTTAAGTTTTAAGTGTTCCAAATGATTTTAAGTTTGAATTGTTCTAAAAAAATTGTACACTTCTAGGAAAATGGTTGTAATCAAGGTACGTTTCAATTTATGCGAGTTTTTATAACGACTTCGCTCATACAGTGGAATTCGGTTATTATAATGTTATCGATCGGATATTATTATAATTCGGTTCCAAGATGTTTAATGTTTTATTTCTATGGCTTAATATTATCAGCCGGATATTGTTATCAATAAGCATTATTTCCAAAGTGATCACAATAACCGGTTTCTACTGTATATGTCAATAGCTAATAGCGTTAATAGCGATAAGATTTTGCAAATATGTGATTTTGTGCAATGATGCTCAAGTACTTGAATCCTGTTATTATTTGCTACTTCATAGGAATTTCGATATATGCGATTATTGATTATAATGGGTATACATAGTTCTCGTATTAGACAGTAATTTTAAATGTATTTTTTGGAATATATAAGTATTTATTTTTGTTTTGTGGTAAGCTGTTGGAGTTGTCCTTGGATGAGTGTAGGTGTTCTTTAACAGGTCAGGTCACAGTGTAGCTTTTTCTTTAAATGCCATTGTAACGAGGAAGGTTTTCCGCGAGACGGTTTGCGAGAGAAAAAGGGTTAGGTTTCCATTTTGCAAGTACTATATTCCAGGGACATAGACTTTGGGGTCGGGACACTGCTCCCGGCGGGAGCTTGTGACGAACGATAGTAGTAGGAGTTTTCGTCGTCGTTGGTGACCCTCGAGAGCATGCACTCCACTTGGCCCCTGGCCCTGACCATTCATCAAGCCAGAGGGAGGGCCAAGGATGGGGGGTGTAACTTTTGGTGGAACTGGAACCACGACCAAGTAGGCATCAGACACGACGTGTGTCGTGTCACGATTGAGCTCAAAACTTGCTTCGTTCGAGAAGAACAGATAAGGGTGGGGTTTAGGGGTAGCGTAGAGAAGATTTAGTTTTGATGGAGTGAGAGTGAGAGAAAGGCCAGAAGAAGGAGAGAGATAGAAAGAGAAAAAGATAGAAAGTAGAACGGGCTGGTGTTGGTGTCGTGCCCGAGGATGAGTGCTATTAACGATACCGAAAAGCGGTGTCGCAAAATCGAGTGGACACAAAAGGGAGTGACCGAGTAATCCTTTTAAGCGCGCGTGAAGACGAGAATCCATGTTTCGTATTTCCCCGTTGGTAATATGAACGCGGGTAATTTGTGGTAAGCGTCTTTTCTCGCCCAAGAACCCGAGGACCTCGAGTATGTGCTTGCAATTCTGATAATGGTAAATAAGAGTTGAAAGTTGTTGATGTTGCTGCAAGCGGAGTAGGAAAGAAAAAAAACAAACATTTTTTTGTTACTTTTAGGTTTGCAAGATTGTTTAATTTTGGCAACTTTTTCAATTCAGACTGATTGAAATCAAGAGATTATTTAGAAAAAATTTGGATATATGGTTATTACAAATGAATTATGTTAGACCATAGTGAACTAACGCACTTCATATAGTTTCTGAGTAATGCATGCATTAAGTCACAAACTAGGCATAGACTAAGAATTCATCCCTGGACTAATTAAAGACACGGCACTAATGAACTAATCGAAATAGCATGCAACCCTATGAATAAACCATACATAAAACCATTTTTTCTTAAATTTGAAGTTTTTTGACGATCTAAATAAGTGTTAGGACGGAATGACACGATCGACTCTGCTACGATTTCATTGCGATTTTTATCTGCATCCCATTAATGATGACGTTCATCTCTGCTGAAACCGGGAAAAACTCCACGTCATTGGTAGGGTTGCATCAAAATCTCAATGAAATTGCAGTAAAAGTCGATCGTGTTAGTTGGCCTTTACAGCTAAGATGACAGAATAAGACTTACTGTCTTCACGCTTAATTTGCTGGTATTGCAGTGAAGCATTTGTGTAAACCACTTGGGGGTACACGGTTTTAAAATTTATGTGTTGGCAATATGAACTCGTATTTTTTATATTGTTTTAATAAGAAAAGCAAAAAATGTCATGAAACTTCTTTTGTTAGAAAGTAGTTTGTGAAATTTCATTATGACATTTGACAGTTGATTTAATATCATTTAACATTTGTAAGTTGTGAAACCTTATTAAAATCTTTTCACCGTGTGAAAAGATCCACCTGGTCAATAAGGTAAAACATTTTTTTTTATAAAACCCATTGTACACGTCAAATTTCTTCAGCAAATTCCATCGATTACAACTGTTTTTCTCACGTCATACACACACCCGGGTGTGTTTTCGTGCTTTCGTCAAACAACGAAACTTAACAAAAGCGAAACCCATCTGAAATGCTAATGCGTGTACGACGTCAGAAAATAAGTTGGAATTCGGTTGAGAAAGGTTGATTTGTGAAATGGAATTAAATGGGGATTTCTATCAGTGATAAATTATTTGAATTAGTGGTAAGTTCACTCGTTACGTGAAACTGTTTTGTCAACTTTACTACATAAAATTGTTAAACTTTTTATTAACTTATTTATAAAGTGGGCTTTGAAAAACAATTTTTTTACAATATTGTATCTTGTTTTGTGTCTAAGAAACGAAAGCAGTAGGAGAAGCCAATAAAAGTTTAAAAGTACTCTATATGAATGAAAGAAAAAAACACCAAAAAAAAAAGGATTAATTATAAGTGGAAATTAGCTTGTAGTAATTAATGAAACTAGAAAACAACATTATTTGGGTGCATGCAAAAACTAGTAATAAAAAATACAATAACTTTTTTATTTTAGAAGTGTACAGAAACGGCAGTTAAAGAGATGATTTATAACCTGTAAATGTTAACATTGTTTTTCTTGTCTTGAATAGGAAACACTGGCACTTTCTAGATTAATCATGTTTTTTAGGGTTAACATCGTAATGTTCTTGTTGTTCTTGCCAGTTTTTTTACACTCCATTTTCTGATTAAATTTTTAAAATTTTGTAAGAGGTATGTGAGCGAGTTGACGTTTATACAGCTTGTTCTGTCCAACTGTATTTATTATTGTAATTTTCAATGAATGATTCAATTCAAATTACTGTACTTGATGTTAAATATAAATGTTAAATGTATGTAAGTAGGGAACTTGAACTAAAAGTATATACAATATATAGATGTCGAGATGTGTAGTTCATAGTACACTATGCAGATGTATAGTCACGTTAAGGGGTTCATCTCAATGCATTATGTTTTCCTTTCGGTGAATTTTTTACTTTACACTGTTCGTGTCAAGAACAATTTATCCATACTTCGTTCCAAACGTCTTTCACCTAAAAGGTTTTTTTCTTGTAACATCATCATCATCATCTTCTTCATTCTTTTCTCAAGATTTCTTTCCTTCTACTATTTTCTGACATGTTTTTTTTTTAAAGACTGCATCTCATCAACGATATATGTATAAAAAAGTGGAATCATCCATTGAACAATCTTTATCAAGTGGTAGTAGTAGTTGGATTTTTTTCTCACATCATTGTCTTTTTCGTTCCACACTTTTTTGGTGCTGAGTCAGGGATTCAAGCACACAGATCAATGGACGTGCATAGCTTGGCGAACATTTACCTTTCTCTTTTATCCATCTATGATGGATTGATGCCCCACCATGCTCACGTGATGAAGGAGATAGGGGTAAAAAATGGATAAAAAAATTGAGTTCTTGAGGTGTCAGCATTGCTAAACGATGCAGGAGGATGGGAAAAAATTGATAGTGAAAACCGGTCTGGAAGAAGGAAAGACTGTATTCAATTGACTTGTACAATGCAATTTTAAGACCTTATTATTACAGTCTGTTAATAAGCACAAGTGTGTGTATAAAAGGTGTTTCATGATTCTTAGTGCAGTTGGACTTATTATTAATGTTTAAAACTTAAGCCTATTTTACACGTCAAAATTTTTCAATCAAATTCCATCGATTCCAAATGTTTTGTTGACGTCAGGCACACGTCCGGTCCCGTTTTTGTGCTTTCGGTCAAACAACGAAACATAACAAAAGCACTGAAATGCGCCCAATGTTTTGTTTCCAATGTAACAATGCGATATTTTTGAAATTTTATTTCAAGGTCAATGAAAATACCAACATTGTAAAAAGCCCTATTGAGGTGCTGTTATGTCCCAACCTCAACATGTTTATTATACGTAATAGCCTTTCTAATATTCCCATGAAACCGTATATAAAACTGAACCTGTATATACAGTATTACATACGTCAAATATCAACTATATATAAACTACAAGTAAACCCGTGTTGTAGAACGGGGGCATGAGATAGGTGTTCTGGGATCGTAATATAGACTTTAGATTCAAGTGAAACCAACCAACCAACTATCTAGTGGCAAATAATACAACGTCTTGAGAGCGTTCTTTACTATTGCATACACACACAGTACACACATAGACCTGGTCTATTCTTATTAAGATATGACACATTGTACCACCCCTCAAAACACATATTAAGGAGTTTTTACTATATACAGTAGATACTTATTGTCTCCATAGTCAATAAAAAATTCGCCTTAGCTCTTTGACAGTTGTTATAAGGTTACTTTTATCCTCCATTTTCCTCTACGTTTTCAACTTTTGTTTCCACGTTTTCTCTTTCCATCACCTCGACGTGAACATCTCTGGAGAGGATTAAATTTAATCTTGTATGACGGATCGTCTTTCACGTTTAAAATAAAGAAACGATAGACCTGGAAAAAGCAAAAGAAAGACAGGAACATCGTTTCAAACTCGAGGGCTTTAATATTCCCGAGGTTGTTATCACGGTTGTTGAGGACCAAGTGTTTTATCACTGACACACGACATGAGTGACGAAATGAACTCAGACATCACCATTTTATTGATTCTTTTATGACATGTCGAATTAAAGGTCGCAGTGTGTATCATTCATTTTTTCCCTCATTTTTTTTATAGAATGGGTCGTAATGTACGGATGATAAGATTTTATTGGTCATCATAAATATCTGTATTATTAGACTGCAGTTTTATGGTTTTATAAACTGATTCAGTATAGTTTAATAATCCACACTGGTTCAGTTTTTTTTTTCATATGAATATTGAACTATGAAGCAACAAGAAATCCTAGTTTTGTAATTAGTTGCGACTTTTCTTGCAGTGCCAACTTGGAAAGTGAATAGGAGATGAGACATGGAATAAATTAGGATTTCGAATTTAGATGAGGTCATTAGTTTATTTGCCCGAGGTTACAAAACTCGAGCACTCATTTCACTTTTCCGACCAATTTTTCTATTCGAATCAACGTCACGTAATGATATCTCGTCAAACGTGGAAAAACATGTTTCTTGTAAAAGAGAAACTGGTTAATTTTTTTTTTGATCTTTGCGATATTTGCTGGAAGTTTTTCATTTATGTGAGTTTCAGCATTATGCGGCAAGAGAATTTTTTTCCAGATTTTTATATGCGATAAAAGTTTGCTATTATGCGATTTTGCAAGCCTGTACCAAGTGACGCTGCTACTGCATCTGTTCTTTTTTGATTTATGCGAAGTTTTGCACAGTTTAATAGTCGCATAAATTGAAACGTCCTGTATTTTATATTAGCACGTAGTATTTATATTGCTAGTTCCGTATAATTGCTAATAATTTTTTTAAAGTTAGTCGTTATTCGATTTTGCACGGATCTCAAGTGTTTGAATGCTTCCGTTCTTGTTCTTTATTTGCGATTACCATATATATACAATGTCAATTTATAATTCACTAGGGTTTCGAAGAACTTAACCCTCACATAAATAGAAGACCTGTGAGTTAATATTATACCTGTATTACGATTGTTTATTTTGGTAATTATGAAACTCAAAAAATACTCCATACAAAAAGTATTTGGTATATCTTTGAATGTTATTAAATTTGCGGTTATAATAAAACCAAAAACTTTATGATAAAATTTTGATGTAATTGTCCTGCATAAAAACTATGAACTAAAATAACTCTTCTGCGTAGTATGGGTGACTTGCAGAAAAGCTGTTGTAGTAGGTAGGTAGGTACTTGGAGTTTAACGAGGGCACCGACTGGCTTTTACAGCTATGTCATTTGGCCCTCAGACTTT
>JAQIWH010007841.1:0-10924 GCA_034695005.1 Cryptops parisi | reverse complement strand
CCGCGGTGTCAGACCCTAAACTGAACCCACACGGCACGAGTGGGAGGCGAACTCACCAACTAGAGTACCGGAGGTGGGTTCAGTAGATAGAAATATAATGAAAAGAAAAACGGTAGGATGGTAACATTATAAATTTAATGGGTGTTTTTTTTACAATTTCACACAATAGCGTGATACGTGATTGTTCATAAATTTCAATTATATTTTCTAATTAAAATTAATGATCTAATCAAAATTTATTTTATTAAATGTTAAAGTGAAGCGTTCTTCGTCTATCGAGTATGTTTGACGATTTATTTTGAGTCTTTTATTTTTTCAACATTGGAACAACAAGATCATTTATGTTGTTATTCAGTTTAGATATGATCTTAATGAGCATAATTTGTAAAGCATATCAAACTGAAATTATATTGAGAATTTTATATAAAGTAATTTTATGAATTTTATATAATATAGAATTTTCAAATCGAAATATAGAATAGAATTTTAATCACTTTTTATTTTTTTATTATCATCAGTGTTAAAGGGTTAACCTACAGTGTTTTAATGTTTCAAATGCATTACGTTTTATAACAGATTTCTAGTAAAAGATTTATGAATAAGATAAAAATTTATAAATAGATTCATGTCATTTTTCAAATATCAGTATCTTTTCCATTGTTTTTTGAAGTGAAGCGAGCAAGTGAAACAACTAGAAAGCGATGCGACAAAAATGAAGAAATCACAAAAAAATTAAAGTTGTACAATAGTTGCGTTCCATATTCTTGCTCCAAAAAAACCCGAAAGTGCAAATTATATACATCGTAATGCCTATATGGTACAGACTGGTCTAACATGATTCAATTTTTGTATTTTAAGGAATAACGGCCTAAGTGCCTTTATTAGCGTTTTTCCACCCAACTCCTCATTTTGTATTGGAATTTGAGCATCTACCAGTAGGCAGGTAGATCTCTACGCTATCTCTACGCTAATTGCCAGTACCGGATTTAAAGTAGTCGGAAAAAATCTGCCAAGCCGGATTATTTTTAAGAATATGGCTATTTCACTACAATTGTGTTTCATTAGCAATATTCACAAAACATTTTAATGTATTTGATAGTGTACAAAATGTTCCACACAAATGCATACAATCATTTGGAACGGTCCCATTTTGCGGTTTTTCGGGGCCCTTTCGATTCGATTCTTTGGGGCCCTCTGAAAAAAGGTGCCGGTACGCCGTACCGTTGCGTACCGCCACAAAAATGCCTTGCTATTTATTATATTGTACGTCGATCCCAAGGAATGTGAAATAAAATAACATAAGAAAATGACACCATGACATAAGAAATTGGTAGTTACGTCGTTTGCGCAATAGGCGGGGCTAAAACGTCCATTACCCAGACATACATTTTAATTTTAAAAAAAATAGAAAATTAAAAAAAAATATAATTACTAAGGATTTTCAAATATTGAAATTATAAATGTGCCTTTTCTTAATGAACATTTGTTGTTTTTTGTAAGGCTTTGGTCTTATTTTCCTTCTGCAGTAAGTAAACAACGATTCAAAGAATTCAAGAATAGATGTAATACTCATACCAAGAAACAAGCCTAGATTGCCACCAATATCACATAAACAAGCAACAAAAGTATACGCTACAGTTTCTGAAATAACAGTAATTTCGTTGCTGATGAAGTAGGCAAAATATTGGCCACTTGATAATTTGTAAATTGCACTGTCCGGATTGACGTCTTCCATATATTTGTCTAAGTAAGGAGAGTAGACAGTCTCATGACATGGATGCAAACAACCGCACTGAATATAATAGTCCAAACCGGCAATTGTATCATAAAATCTTTTCAATGCTTTAAGAGCATCGTTTCCAGTGGAACATGGCTTTAATGATTCAAGATGTTCGTATATTGGTAATCTGACAAGATAGAATTGTGTTTAGAGATGATCTATCAATTTATTAGCACATGTAATTTATAATACCTGCAGGATTGAGATTCTCTCAATAACTGAGAAAAGCATCGTTCTTTGCATGCTGAGATTTCTTCTAGCGTCGAACACGGTTTGGAATTGGTGTTGATAAGGTTAAACTGAAATATAATAAACCAAATTGACACTTTAATGGTTTACTTTGATATTTTTTTTTAAGTTCTGTAGTATATGATAACTTGGTATAGTTACCTCACGAACTGTTAGATAATAGTATTTTGATTTTCCAAATTCTACTTCATTGCCTCCATGAAGATCAAATTGAATATCTTCATGGTCATCGTGAATATAAACCTTAACAATAAGTGAGTAAATGTGAACTTAAGTAAATGTTTATTTTTTTAGAAACTTTCATTCAACGACATTCGAAACATGAAAATCAAACAAGCTAACGTATACAATAATGTCTTTTCTGAAATCTTGAAGTTGTATGTGTAACAAATTAGCCAAGAGTGAATTTTCATTCTTCTAAGATTTGTAGAGAAACTCCAAGCTTTCAAAAATCCTGTATATAAAATACCTGCTTTGTCAATTGATGTTAAAGCGTAACATCATTGTTAATAATGAAAACAATAACTTATTGAAGGACCTGGTGTGAAATAGTGTAAAGTTACAATTTCGAGCAAAACACGTTTGCCCGAACTTGCCTTGCTGTCCATGGACACTTCAAACTTCTTGCACTAATATCTTTGCACATGTTATTTTGCTAAAAAATATTGCGTGAAGAAGGTAGAATTGCACCTAACATATTTGAAAATGCTTCTAGGTCATGTTTGACAAAGTTGTTACTTAGCGCCCCTTTACACCAGCCTTTCGACATTCGATGTTCGAGCTTAAAATAATCACTACGAATGCGCAAATCTAATATCTGATTCGATCAAGTTTGGAAAAACAGCTTCCTAGAGAAAATGTTGGGTTTTATATTTAAAATTGAACTTTCAATCCCTTATGTCGATTGGATTTTCTGTATTGATACTGAATGAACATATGTTTCAATCTTACGATTAAAGAATCTAATACAATACGGGAAGACATTACGGATTATGTTTTCTGAAATAGACATTGATCAAATGTCGTTTCATGAGTAATGTGATTTTGTCAATGTCATTCTATGTGTTCTAATGGGGGGAATGAAAGAATAAGTTGCGTTACAAGTCAAATGCATTAATGAACTTACCTTGATAGCTGAGGAATCGGTAAAACAGATGTCGTTTGACTTGTTTATTGAAGCTATTTTAAAGACAATGTCATCTCCCGCAAAAGGAACGAGACCAGCTAAAATCCATTGATTATAAACACATATTACTGAATTACAATAAAATTTGAACGTTTTTACAGGAACGGATAAATTTATATAACAGTTAGTTGGCTTACGTAAAGTATATGTTTTGCATGCACCCATGAAAAACGTACGATTGGTTTGTGCCTCTTTTTTTAGGTGCTCCTGTAATATTTTCACTCTTCCTCTTTTTGCGCCTTCCTACAAACACAGAAGCAGTGGCGTTACTAAGGGGGTGGAACCGAATGTCACCATCAGAGAGGGTGAGAGCAAATTGCCTGTCTAAAAACGTTTTCTTCAGTAATGAATTAATTAAGGAAAAATTTAAAAATACTTTACTATAAGTTGCCGACTGGGTAGCTTAAAATTTTTTATGTTTTTAACGACGTTTCGCCTCTTAACTAGAGGCTTTCTCAAGTATAAAAGAAGAAAAAAAAGAGAAAAAGAGAAAAAACTTTTGAAGAGAGGCCTGAAACTGTAAACAGCTTCAAACACTAAACTAATTTTTAAAAAAGTTTGCCCACCAATTACCCATAATTCCCAATTTTAACCACACTCAAACATACCTTTAAAAAACCACATTCCACCATTTGTCCTATCACCTCTCGCCTTTCATACCACCCATACAAACCTGCTTAAACCAATCACCAATTTTCTAGCATACCTCTATCCAAGTTTCATGTAACCTAACATGCAACACTTCATTTACCCCGTCTATTATTTCCAATCACAACTAAACTTCCACTCATCATGTATACTTAACCTTTTGCCAGATCTGCTCACCCCAGTTTTATCTAATTGTCATTTATTCTTAAACCATTTACACTTCAGATTCATCCCCACTCTGTTAATTTCAACATTCAAAAAATCAATTTCACCCTGTTTTTCACATTCTACTTCCACTTTCACCCCTGTCATAACTTTGTTCACTTTTTCAACAAAATCCTTCAATTCACCCTTTTCCCCATCAAACACACACACACAAAATACCATCTACGTATCTCTTCCATAATCGTATCTTTTGTCCTCCAATCTCTCTCACAGATTGTGCTACATTGGCAAAGTGTCAGACAAGATAGGTAGAATCTTGAGAAAGGTAGGAGTGAAATTCTATTTCAAAAAAGCACCTATCATTGGTAGATGTTTGAGAAAGAAGAAGGAGGTGAGTATGATTGGTGAAAAAGGAGTTGTGTATAAGTTTGGATGTAGAGATTGTAAGAAAGTGTGTGTGGAGAAAACAGGACAAAGTGTGAAAGATAGAATGTATCAGCATTCGTACGCGGTAAAAAATGTAAACACAAACAATGCTGCTTGTGTAACATGGTCTTCATCATGGACACAGAGTGGACATTGGTTCTGTGAGTGTGATTGACAGAGAAAATGGTGAAGTGCTAGAAAGTCACGTGAAAGGATTGCTATCCAGAGTTTTGATAATTTCAACCTAAATGCCTGTTGGCAATTAGATAAAAACTAGAGTGAGCAGATCTGGTAAAAAGTTAAGTATACAGGATGAGTGGAAGTTTAGTTGTGATTGGAAATTATAGAGGGGATAAATGAGGTGTTGCATGTTGGGTTACATGAGGCATGGATGGAGGTATGCTAGATCATTTATTTTGGTCATTTTGGTGTAACAAAAGAAAAACCACATTTGCCTTAAGGTTCAGCAGACAGCAAGTGTGGTATCCTTGACCGTGTGAATAAAGGGTTGAGACCTTATGTATATATCGACATATCCACTCAATGAAGAAATACCGGCATGCACACTCAATGAAAAAAATTTCCAACTTCAAGTGTTGTTGTTACGAATTCCCAGAGGGATAATCAACTTTAATTCGGTATAATATTAAATTATATCTATAAATACATAAGTATGCAAAATGTCGAGTTGATTGGACATCGGGAACCAAGTAAAAATAGCTTCGAATTTACGACTTCGAAATTTTGATGTAACACACACACAGAGTGAACTAAATAAAAGCCTTTAAAAATTACAACACGTAAAGGTGTTACTTTATGCATTGGCTTCATAGAGCTTGTTGCTTTTTTAGCATGATCTATATCTCTGCCAGGCAAAGCGAAGCAAAAAAATTAGCTTTCAAGTTTGTAAACCATGCGTTTTCGCACAATTCATAGATGAATATGCCGTCGGAAAGGGCATCTCGACAAACATTGGGCAATTTATGCCAATGATGAATAGAAGCATAGAAAATCGATTTCTTTGCAAATTGTAAATTTTCCTTGGGATATCTAATCAAGATTTTGATGTTGCTACGATTTTGGTAGTCAAACACATGTGGCCGTATAAGCCGTCTTTCCAATATTTATATGCCTGTCTGCAGATTTGATAAAAATAAAAGTCATGCACATAAGACAACTGTATCTGATATTTATGCATTTTTGCCACATTTTGGTTTACAGTGTTCCCTTTCGCAAATTTGGAAAAAAAATCTTTTTTGAACAAGTTCTAAGCTCTGAATTATACTTTTCGTAGCTGAACCCCAAATCACTAGTCCGTAGTTGATGTGGGACTTTATATATGCAAAGTATAGTTTTTTTTTAGGATGGATAAGGACATTGAATTTCCGTATTTCATCATAAAGCCGCAATAAAGAGCGATTTTAATTTGGATGATCCGTCAGTTCCAGCATAAATGTTTATCAAATGAGAAACCCAAAAATTTAAGGACTCCATTGTAAGTTACCGGAGTGTCATAAATTGCCAAATAACCTGTAATCATCTACATTAAAGAATTGTGGCTCAATTTTTACAACTGAAAACTCGTTTCCGATAAATAAGAACTTTATAAATCGGAATTTGGTATCAAAATTTATAATTTAGAAACGGCTTAAGTAGTTGGTGTAATTATCTTCAATCCTCATCAGCAACCCCAATTCAACCCCAATCCTCTATTATTGGCTGACCGAGAAATGGTAACTAGCACTGGTCAGACCATTAATTCTATTGATACACTTGTGTAACTATAAGCAAAGCTTTATAAACATAACATTTTTTAAACCCAATAGGCCAATCAGAGAGCGCAAAACGGCATTGGTGCCGTAGCAATGTAAGGAATGGCAATATGCCAGCTCCATTGTCCCTGGTGGAGAAGTTTAAGTACCTCAGGGTATCGTTTTCAAGTGATGAAAAAGTGAAAGGGAAAATCGGTAGACGGGAATCGGGGCGGCTGGCGCAGTGATGCATCAGCTGTATCGAGGAGTCATTTTTAAGCGAGAGTTAAGCAAGAAGGCAAAACTCTTTGTTTTCAATTCGATCTTTTGCCCTACCCTCACCTATGGTCATGAGCTTTGGGTAATGACCAACAGAAAAAGATCGCGGGTGCAAGCGATCGAGATGAGGTTTCTTAGACAGGAAGCACTCTGCTTGACAAAGTGCAATGTTCTGTAATTCGAGAAAACCTCAAATTCTAGCCGCTACTTCTCTGGATAGAGAGATCTCAAATGAGATGGCTCGGGCATGTCCTGAGAATGCCTCGGGAAAGACTGGTCTACCGGATCTGGGACATAGTCCAATCGACAAAAGGCCTAGAGGGAGACCAAAAGTCAGATGGCGAGACCAACTCTTCAAAGTCTGTGAGAGGGTCTATCTCAACAGCTGGGTCGATGTTTGTGCTGCGGCGGAGAATTGAACGAGATGGCGATCAGTGGGCTAGCCCACTGTGACCCCGGCGGCGCGCCGGGATAAGCGGCTCCGAAGATGATAATGTATTTATAGTAGGCTCTATTTACAATCCTGTATATGGCCTGTAGTATCCTGGTGGTTAAGATGTTCACCTCTGATGTGAGTAGTAGTGGGTTCGCCTATCGCTTTTGCCACGTAGATCCAGTTTGAGGTCTAACACCATGGGGGAAAGTTTTTCGGGATTCTCCCGTTTTCTTCTGCATCATAATACCTTATTCCATCATCATCATCTTCATCTCACCATCATTCCGCTGTTTTCTGAATCAAAGTTCTGAGGGCCTTATGACAAGCCAAACGGTAGTTGTTAAATCCGGCTGATCCTTGTTAAATTTTAAGTACAGTACGCCACTCTAGGCTGCTCTGCTATTGCGCTCTGTAAGCTACAGTACAATTGAAACTGTTAATATTTTACAAATGATTGAAAGAACTCTATTCTGGCTATGGAATTAGTATATAAAATTTACTAACTTAGGCTTACAATGCTCGAGTGTTTAAGCAACATGTCAATTGAAAACGGTGTTTGTTATAAACAACAATGGTGAAAACCATGGTGTTTATTACATACATTGAATGCTATGAAAATTGTGTTACCCAATGGAATCCCATAAAATATGTCAGATTGTCTAAATTCTTGTAGTTCTTCCAGAATTCATAAGGATCTTTCAATCCTTTCATCATAAATGTCATACCAATTTTACATGCTGGATGCATTGAACCAATTTCCTTCTCAGTTTCATCATTATCATTGGCCGGGTGTCTTGGTCGAGTGTCTTCGTCGTGGTGCATAAAAATTTCAAGTTGTTTTCTTTTGGCTACAAACATTGCAGTTGGGCACACCGTGAACGATGGGTAATTTATGGTGCTGTTGCGACGAATAATTGTCGCCGAATTAGTAGGGGAACTGAGAAAGTAGTTGACTCGGTTCGAAATTTGGTAAACACATGCTGTCAAGCAAGCTGTGAGAATCAGTCCCCAAAGTAGTCGATAGCACATCTTGTTCTTCGAATCTAAAACATTTTCTACTCCGATGATATTGAATGAATTTACTTTGTTTTCGGTTTCTGAAATAAAGATAAATCATCAGGTTAATCCTTAAATGCTTTGATGTTATTATACACCTTGTTTTTCGAGATGCAGAATATAAAATTAGTTTGAATTATGATATTTAGTAATTATGCTTTACCCGATCTCTTTCTCCATTTCCTAAGTCGATTTATATTCCACGGATTAATCATTAAGCCATTGGAAGAACCATCATCTGTCCTGAAAATCATAGCCAAACACTTTAGTCTGTTTCTTTTCAGTGTTTCAGACTTTTAATGCGAAACTAACGAAACTACTTATTTTTACATGGTTAAAATAATAGTATAAAATTTGAGAAACGATATCTGCATTATTGATTACTGCTGTTTATTATCGCATAGCGTGAGATGAGTCTTTAAAACATGTCTCGAAAAGACTTTCCTGACAATTATTATTCTACAAAAGTTGTTATCAAACGCTGGTTATTAACAGTACCGGTAGCCTATTTATGCTACGTATTAATGTTCTATCTCACTGTCACGTTCAATGCAGTTGCATTGATTTCAATGCAGCATCACAATAATTAGAGCATTACAAATATTAGTATGCTTGCTGATTTTAAGAAAATATTTCCTGAGCATTTTTGATAAGGGAAATTTTTTCATCTAGGTCAAACGAACGTATATGGTACACTACGTATTGTGTTTATAAACATCAAAGCAATGAGATACATAAATAATCAAGATTTGGTATTGTCAAAGAAATTAATCTGCAAAGTCGGTAAAGCTGTGTTGTCTCGTGTAGATGAGAGACAAACTGTTGGTAATCAATAAAATCTTGTGTAGACCATACTCAACTATTTGAACAAATGTAACAAAAGCAAGCTTAGTGCCATGATTTGAACCAATTTCTAATTATTAGCCTATTGCAAAATAATTTACGAGTAGTTTAGTAGGGCTGGAAATTTATGTAGTAACGTGAATCTCAGGGCGAGAGATTTTTTTTGGATTGGATGAATGAGCGACAACAAAGGAGAGTTGAGTCTTTGTCTTCAACAAGATAAATTGAGATTTGGAAGAACATGATAGTGAAATGTATAATATACAGATGCAGGCGTAATAAACAGCAAATATTGATAAAGTAAGATGATTCAGTATTTGGCTAAAAATTGTATGCCCCAGTAAATGCAACATTTGCGTTTGTTGATGCTAGTTAGTAAACTTTCAGATACAAAATATAACCATCGGCAAACATTATATTGCTGTACAACTGGGACTGTCTCTCACTGGGACTTCATTGAGTAAATTCAGCCTCGTTATAAATGAACTTCATGAATTCAACAAAGCGACTTTGTGAAAATCATTTTGCTAGGTAACCAGCGTACGTCGACACATCTAGAGTTAAAATGTAACTGCTTTTTGTTGGTAACTCAACTTCGAATAATAATTTCTAGCTATGTACTTTCATGCTGCTCAAATTAATGACCTAGATCTAACTAAAACGCTGTTCATAGACGCTGGGTCAATGGGTTTACATGGCTTGGATCCGTGGCAGCTGTACGCCTTTTTAACACTAGATCAATTTTTAACACTTTGAGCTCTTGAAGGATACCTTGACAGCACACACATTCATGACATGCCGACGGTAAATTTCACCTTTGAGATCACTGCCATCAGCACAGATTTTCAAAAGTCAAGATTTTCCCGCTTGTGGCATCTTTTTTGTTCCATAGTCGATGATAAACTAAGTTGATACAGCTGATGAAACAAATCATAATTTTAAACTTCTTGACACGAGCTTAACGAGCTTAACGGAATTACGAGCTTAACGGAATTACATAGAGTGATTCAGGATAGCTATTCTTAGCTTTCAGAGTTGATAAAGGGTATGAAATAAAACAATTGTTATTGATAAAAGCTGGAAGTACTTCCGTTGCGAGCTTCAGCAAAATTACGGAACTGAGGCTGCCACCATACATTCTCAAGGGAATGTAACATGTTGGTTTATTTTCAATGGGTAAACTATCGGACCATGTATTACCAGTACGTCATAAATTTTGTTGTATCTCGTTGCAGAAGTATTTCCGCACTATAGTTTATTAATAAAATATGTTTCATTTCATTCTCTCTAGCATATCTGGAAGTTACAAATAATTATTCCGAATCACCTGTGGAATAGAAAAGATGTGAGCGCATGCTGATTGTTTTGTAAGAAGAGAATATACAGTATGATAAATGAAAATAAATGCTTTTGGAACACTTTTCTTTGTACTGTAAATATAGTAATCTTACATAGGTCGGAACCAAGCAGAGGACGACAGGTCAACTCCTGACTTCAATCATTAGCCTCATAGCCATGAAAGTCGGATCAGTGGTGGTGGCATTGCGACACTGGTAATCTCAAAAGGGAAATGTACAGTCGATATGTCCTAAATTCCCTGTCCTGCACTCTGAAGACGGCCATCAACCTTGTAAGAGCTCGAAGTGTGAGACACGCGATCTGGGGTGGTAAATAACCGTACAGCAGTAACGGATCCAAGCCATGTCATACCCATTGAGCCAGCGTGTATGGACAACGGTTAATACTTCTTCGAGATCTAGGTCATGTTTTTGAGCAGCAAAAACCTTTCTAGAAAGCACGGTGATTCAATTTATTAAAATTAAAAATTTATTTTAGTATAGCCTGCATACAAAGTTATAAACCTGATAAATTAGTATCAAAGTTTCAATGCGTGTACAGTATGTTTTAAGTGGTCAATAGTATTCTCCAGTGAGGAATGGATTAAAATGATTACTTTATTTACAAGACAAGATTAAAATGAAGACCAAGAAACATTCTCATGATCTGCTTATCATGCTCATGATCTGCTTTTAACCCATTAAAGGCCATAATTCAACCGTGAGACTTTTTAAAAATATTTTGATTGTTTTTATATCAAAATAGTC
>JAQIWH010007840.1:0-10925 GCA_034695005.1 Cryptops parisi | reverse complement strand
TACATTTTCAGCGACATTTTATAACATTCACATTGTGGCGGTGAGTTCATGTTGGTATGTCAACAACATAATTTTAGAGTAAATAATGAATTATTGTCCAGTGCTACGTAGAACTGTTGTTGTTAAAAAAATATTTTGAAAGTTTGTTTTCAAATTAACTATTCCTAACTATCAGAGATGATAAAGGTCATGTAATGAAACATCTTTTATCGATAAACTATAGTCCGATAATATGTAATTCTGTAACCAGATACAAGATTGATGTCGTATTAGTAATACATTATACCTGCTGGAAATAAACCAACATTTCCAATGAGAATACATGACATTCAAACTTCTGTCATTTCCTTGTAACTCATTACGGAATTATTGGTGGACTATAGTTTATAAATACAAGATGTATAGTTTATTAAAAGATGTTTCATTTCACGCCCTCTATGACCGCTGAACGTGAAAAATCGTGATTCTAAATCACCCTGTATAACGCTATTTTTATGATGTTAGTTTTATTTGAAATTGGAACCAAAGGATTTTAAAGTTTTTAACCGCATTAGTTGGTATTCATTCAAATTCTATGAACAATGGAATTTCTGTTGTTTTAGATTTTCAGAAAATTTCACACCAATAACGGGTTTCACACTTTAGAATACTTAGTGAAACAAGGAGTCACTTCGACTGTAACATACATAACACAAAAGTTGCAATGCCGTATTAAGCCAATAGAGTACTCAGTTGTGTCATACTAACAAGATTTGAACTTGTCCAAAAATACACATCTTCGTGTGATGTTGAATTGTGAAGCTCATAACCGCATAATGACTAATGAAATTAACCATACCAGGAAATGCAATAATAAATTATACATTGTGAAAAATTTAACGCAATAATCTTCAGCTCATCATTAAGTAAGGAATCCTCATTTCCCTTTTCTTTGAAGTTTATATCTAATTTATACTTCTTAACCCTTCTTCGTCATCGGTGTGTGTGTATTTTTGCAAAGAACAAAAAATCTACTTGCTAGAGTGGAATGGTGAGAGTGGGTTGAAAAAGAAAACGAGGAAAGAACTAAGTTAGGAAAAAAAACAGGAAAAGAGGGAAAAGGAGAAGAGGGGGGGAATGGAAGAGGAGAAAACTTTAATCACCGAGTGGCTCCAGGACTTGGCGCAGTTCTTCGAGACTCTTTCTGACAGATCCCTTGATTGAATCAGTTGAAAAGCAAGTGCATTATGTCAACGCATGAATTTCACATGAATATAATTCGATTTCTTAATATTTCCTGACATCAAGACAAGCTTCGCTCGTGTTGCAAAAACCTTCCCATGCAACCCTGCGCCGAACAACGCGTGCGCGTTGGGAGATGGGAAGAACCGAAAAGAGAACTTGCACAAGAATCAGTGAAAGAGAAGCAGAAGAAAAAATTGAAGAGCTTCTTCTTCTTCTTCTTCTTCTTCTTCTTCTTCTTCTTCTTCTTCTTCTTCTTCTTAAGCTTTAACTTGAAGTTTTGTGCATTTCCATACAAGTGATATTAAGCTTTAAAACTCGTAACAAAAAACAAGAAGAAGAAGAAAAAACTAGTAAAAGAGGGAAAATGAACAACGCTCGGTATAATGCACTCCCTAGTAGTTGAAACCGATCAAATTTGCTCTCCAAGGATAACGTCGGGGAAATGACGTTAGGTTCAATTGCAATTTACCGATCGAAAATTGCCAATGTGTTAGTCTCATACCGAAACAATTTGACGACATAGCCAAAGTCAATCAAAAAAAGACCTTCAGTGTACATAATTTACGTAATGTGAAAAAAAATGAACAACAAATTTTGTTATGCGGTTGCAGTTTTTCACTTTATTTAATACCCTTTATATTAGCTTCACTTGTGAGTGAGTTTGTGAGTGACTTGCGAGTTTGTGAGAGCTGGGAATTGAAGTTACACTGCCATCTAGTCGTTTATATACTATATAGTCCAGTGTACCAAAAACGCATAGAACGAGAACCGCATAAGTCCATCGCATTAATCAAAAACCGCATAAGTCTACATGTAAAAAATTTTGCACATATAAATAAATAAATTAAAACTTGTAGAATTAAAAAGAAATTGCTAAAAACTCGCATAATATCGAATATCATTATTACTCAACGATCGTATAAATTTCGCATAAATCGAAATTCGCATGAATTGAATCACATGAATTGAATTCACATGAATCAAAATTCGCGTAAATCGAAACGTGCAGAAATCAAAATTTGATTCTTTGCATTATGTATGTACATAGAGTATACCCTGTATATTTAATGTACTTTTCTTATTATTGTTTCAAACTGTAGAAACACGTAAATAGATTTGAATACAATTATTATTATTATACAAAAAAACTATATGTGCACTTTGACTTAGCCTGCTTGTGGCAATACTTACTTGGTTTATAGGCTTGTAAAACTAGTTAAGTTTAGCTACAAAAAAGATTTATGATTAACGAGTTTAATGAATCAGTGATTATCTATTTAGTGTGTTTTCATTTGTTTAACTAGCCTAACCTAGCCTCCACACCCATAACCCAAGTATAAGCAAGTAGCGCCACAAGCGAACTTCTCAGCTAACTCCAATATATGTATAAGAACTTAAAATATCGCAATAACTCGTAACTTGTGACAAAAAATAATACAGATCAACGATAGATCCTCCCATGATACAGCACGGGTCACATACTGATTTCATATTTTTTAAACAATGTTGCATTATTTTTTTGAATACAAAAAATATATATATATATACACATCTAAATTCAAAATCATTTATTTATGGTGTATATTTACTGTATAATTCATGACGCTGTACGAACCACATTTATTTACGAGTGACTTATTTATGCTACTCTTACTTTGAACGATAATATTTTAAAATGCTATAAGAACATCACCTTATCAGTCCACATTTAATTTACGATAACATTTTCTAAACATTATTTTTTTTTTTAGAAAAAATTACTTATCTAAAACGAACACTAAACTGTATAAACAACTCTCGTACTAAGTTTTTCACAAACCACCCTAAGTACTAACAAAAACCATTTTTCATATCCTTCCACAAACTAGTAAGACAAATACGAAAAATTGTTCTCCTTTTAGATCAGATAAATACCTCGAAATTTATGAATTCAGTAACGAATAAAGAAGCCTTTTCTCCTTGTTTCCGATAGTGTAAGATTTGTTTCTAAAATATGACAATTATTCTTCGAAATCCCTTTTTCCTTCTATATAAGATATTTTATTTTTTCACTAAAAAGATTTCTTCGGTAGCCAACTTCTCTTTTTTTCTTGCTGACATTTTTTTTTATAGATAAGAACTGTCACATAAAAGAAGTTTCCTCAACATTTCGTTTGTTGACTATAATGCTCCTAAAAAAAATATATATATATATATAAAATAAAATAAAATTCGCTGGCAGTTTCATATCTAGAACTTTTTATAGATCTCAAAGAATAACATTTTTTCCCCTACCTCGATAATTTTTTGTACTTAAAATTTAGGGACTGGGATACGTTGTTACACTTTGGTAAGTTGTTACATTGAAGTTATTTCACCATCTATTTAGTGATATGACGTTCCCCGTCAGTGGTCATGTGTTAAACAGGATGGGAAACTATTACAGTTACAATAGAGTGAAACTAGACCGATGTCATTGAAGTTTTTGTGTTTTTTTTTTTTGGGTGGTCAAAGTGAATTTTTGCTGAATTGTTCAATGCTTTATTTAGCCAAGAAAAATCAAGTCACGTGTAGTATCATTCACTATACAAATGTGATCAATATTTGCTTTTAAATTGGTATATGTGACATTTTTTTACAACGCATAGTTTTGGTTCAGTAAAGACTTGATTAAAATGGTGTCGTCCGGGGTAAGTTGTTACCTACCACTTCCCTTAATGTTGGAACTGTGATGTTGGTTAACTATGACGTTGAAAGTGATGTATGACTGTTGAAATGTATTTTTTTAATAATTGAGGTTAATTATATTTAAAATGTTATGCTAATAAATAAAGTTATTTTACAAATTATCTTATTTCTTCATTCACATTCCAAAATGTGTACTTAGAGTAAGTTATTTATTTTATTTATTTATTTTATTTTATTTACAAATTTCACATCCCAATGAAGATAAAATACAGCTAATAAAAAGGAGTTATATTTATTCTGTAACAACTTACCCCACATCGGGGTAGATTTTTACAGTTTACATTGACTATGCAAAAAGTAGATTTTTTTATGCATGTGCATGAAAAACTTAGGGATCCAAAACAAAATACGAATTATCTATAAAATTTCATATTTTCAAATTTCATAAATATCAATTTCATACAAGAGTCCTTAAAAAAAAATAAAATACGAAGCAAAATTTGTAACAACTCACCCCAGTTTTTCTTTATATTTTTCTATTAAAATTTTCATATTATTTTTAACATTTGCAAGAAGCGATATTCATAATGCATCGTTGTTAATGGAATAATCGAGCAAATTTTCTTTTTTTAGCTTTCTTTATACAGTATCACTATTTTTTTTAAAAAACAACTTTTTTTATATACATCCGTTTAAAAATTTGAGAAAAAAAAATTTTTAAATTTAAAAAATAAAATAAAAAATGCAACTCAATTATGTAGTGAGATAAAAGTTTTTGCGAGATTGTCATCTCAACATGATAATCGGATTGAAAATTTAAGGTACCAGCTGAAAAGGAGTTTTGAACTCAGCTTTAATACTGCTAAAATTCAATAATGATTTTAACGCAGAAATATTATAATTTTATAAGATTAACCAAAAGTCATGAGTAAAATCTATGCAAAAGTTAGAATGTGGCACGCTGTATAATGTATACAAGTAAGCCTATTGGTGATGTAGAAATAATACAGGCCTACTTTTAATTTTTAAAGTTTAGTTTACATTATAGCACCAAACAATTTTTTAATGAAACTATCATATATGTATTTATAATGATATATTTTATACAGGGTGAGTCAAAAGTATGGTTTTATGGAAATATTTTAAAGGGTATTATACTGTCTATTTTGAGTTTTAGATATTAGGAAGTTCATCTTCATAGGGCCCTTTACAATGGTGCTATCCAAAACTCAAAAGTTGTCATCATAATTCTCTTTATATGGAACCATACTTTGACTCCACCCTGTATACAAAAAATTCTAATGAAACCATCATATGAATTTAGCATGATATATTAGATTCTGAATTACTAGGAATTCCACTTTAATTAAAATTGTGATGTTTTTAACGAACCGAATAAGCGTCTTTAATGTAATTTGATATTTATAAAGGTGAAAATTTTATGTCAATTTGGTGGGCTTTAGTCAGAATTTCATTTCATAAGACGCCATCACAGCATAGAACACACTGTATAATATTTTACTAATAAAATATTTACTTTTAAACTAAACCCGCATAGCAATGAACACCTGCTCAAAAAGTAATTTGAATCGCGCCGTTAACAATGACTAATTATTTAAAATCAGTTAAAATCACCCTGTACTTCAATAAAATAACTTTTTAACCGGCGATAATTGTTAACATTTGCAGCAAAAAAAGTTAATTTATTTCAACGAGGAAAGTTGTGCACGAAACATATTCTAGATCACCCCATAGAATAAAACCACAAACCAAAACAGGAACAAAAAATAAAAATTGAAATATAAAAATAAAACCACATTAATAATTTTAATCTCAGAAAATCATAAGAAATGTGTTTAAGAAATTAGATCACCCTGTACAATTTGATCATGTATTTTTGGAACCTGTATTTTTAAACAAGCAAAAAATACAAAAATGAAATGATCGAAATGAACCAAACATAATTAAATTAATCCTTTTAGCATCACAAAAATCAAAAGTATCACAGCGTGTCGCAAAAAAATATATCCACAATTTTATTGATTATAAAATCACAAATTTTATTAGCCAGCTACTAAAGCGTGGATACATTTTTTGCGACACCTGATATATAAAATTTATTAGATCACCGTTTATACAATGAAAAACTTTTATCTAAACATAACCTTTCTTTTAAGAACATCGGTAAGTAGCAAACTACGAAAATAAAATATCTAAGATATTCTGGCAATACAAAAATTCTCGTGCGAAAAAAAAGAAAAGTGGGTTTTTAGATCACTCTGTACTACATGGACACCAACATCAAGAAACAAAAGCAATGCCCTTCTTAAAAGAGAACGTTATGCATGAGAATATAATTATTGCCAAAAAATAACAAAAAATATATATATTTAAAAAATACTTAACTCACCCTTTACAATATGACCACAAACAAACTAGATTAAAAAATAGATCGACATAAACAAAAGAACAATATTAGCTATTTCAACTAACATTAAAATGTAATGTGACAAAGGTCTATTTAAACAAAAAAATTTGGATCACCTTGTACAATAACGAAATTTTTTTTTTAAACAATTTTAGATTTTTATTTTAAACAAATTTGAAAAAAAAAATTATTTTAAAATTCAAAAGTGAACTAGAAGGATGAAAATTTCAAGAAAAATTCGGTCAAATACAAAAACAATTTCGTGAGAGAAGACGGCGAGAAATTAATTTTTTGGATCACCCTGTACAACAAGGTCACACAAGCGGACAACACAGAGAAGCAATGCAAGAAACCCCCTTAGCGAAAGAGAACGCTATATACTTGAGGATATAGTATCAGAGACGTGACCTCGCTTATGATCGTACCATCTTTTGCTTTGGCGCAACAACTCCCAACAACCAAACCTCAGCTCTTTTCGAAATGTGTTCCCATTTCTCCAACTTTATCTCGAATCCCTTTCTAAACAAAGGCGAGGCAACAAAATATACAAGGGCCCGTCTTACGAGGTCATGCGATTCAACAACGATAAACTGTGCCGAATATCTTGAAGGCATTTCATTCGACCACACACACACAACAACAACAACGAGACAACAAGAAGCACCTCAATAGTCGAACAAACTGATAAGCTAAACATGTAAACTATACACTACGTCTCTCTAAATATATATTTACGTATATACACATAACACGTAAAACTTGCACCAACCCTTGAGCTTGGAGACATTAAATTTCGAAAACCATTGCGCAGGCTATTCGGTTTGCTTTATAGACGTGTCGCCTAACAGAAGCAATTCTCGGATGAAACATTTAATACTAAGCTGCGATAAGGGATTGGGTCCATATTTCACGAAGGTTCCTCTTTCCTCCCCCCCCCCTTCTCCAACAACATTGAGTGAAGAAAAAGCTCCCTTTCGAGCTAACTTCATGTGCCGTGACCGATGGCGAAATACGACGTCATAAAATGGGAAAGTTGTGTTTTAGTTATGCCCACAATAAACAGTGTCTGCCATTTTCATCACCGAACATCTTTAACAACTTGTCAAATAAAATTAATCCAGCCATCGTATATTTTTCTTACATTCACTTTTCTATAGATTATTATTTACACACAACAAAATCTTTACCTTATTTTTTTATACGCTATATATATCAGCTTCACTTGTGAGTTTGAGAGTTCGTGAGTTCGTGAGTTTTTCAGTTTAAAATTGAGCGCATGCTGCCATCTACAGTTGTTTATAATAGTATGTTATATAGTCCAATGTATCAAAAAATTACATAAAGTGAGAATCGAATAAATCGATAATCGCTCAAGTCCAATGTAACACAAAAAATCGCATAAATCGAATTGAAAATTGCAGAAATCGAAAATGAAATCACTCAACATAAATCAAATATCTAATTACTCAAAAGATTTCACAAATCAAAATTCGCATAACACAACGAAACGAAACTTACACAAATTCAAAATTAAATTGTTACTCAAAGATCGCATAAATCGAAATCGGCGTAAATTAAATTTACCGGTACCTAATATTGCATTAAAGTGAGAACCGCGTCAATCGATAAGTCCAATGTAACAAAAAATTCGCATGAATCGAATAAAAAATTGCATCACTCAAAACTCGCATCAATCGAATATCACATTACTCATATGTTTAGATTCGCACAAATCGAAATTCGCATGAATTAAAAAATTTGCATAAATTGAAAATTGCAGAAATCTAAAACGGAATAACTCAAAACTCGCATATTAACTCGAATTTGCAATGATTGTATAATTTCGCATAAAATGAAACTATATATATGAATCGTGTTCTTAAAAAAGCGTTTTTAATGTACTTGTTCGTATAAAACTTTTCGAGACAATAAGGAACAAAAATAAGAAAATGTCATTCACTTACATCTCCTCGGAGACGTTCTGTCGGTAGTTGAAATAGCATTAACGAATGAACGTGGTGTTTCCTTTTCGATCTGATGTGTTGGGGGCCTTTTTTTTAGTCGTCTTTATCATTCGAGTAACCTGCCAACAAGAAGAGAGTAAACAACGTTATAAATCTTCGGATTTAACTATTTCGGGCTTTCAAAATTGCATTCGATAACTGTCATGCATTTCCTATTTACGACGAATCAATAACCCATATTTTTCGTTCGATGCAGTTACAAAATAAATACACTCCTTTCCCTTCTATGAATCTTACATCTCAACAAATCAGTTATACGCACTTGGTTAATATGATTTATTATCCAAAAAAATGTTATTTTTAATTAGGTAAAGAAATTCAGTTACAGCAACACTGCACTTTTGCTATTTTCGATATACAGTGGAATTTCTATATTTATAAAATAGCATTTTAAGTATTTCTATGGAACCGTGCTTTTAAATCACTCTTTATTAAAGTCGATGATCATTATAGAAAAATTTAATGTTTGATGTAATACTACAATGTATTTTTATTATTATTACCTCAAAATTTATCGATCAGCAAACACACAACTGTGAATGTGAAAAAAAATAAAACCGTGATAAACTGCCAAAATCTTTCACCGTGACAAAACATAACTTCACGTTACATAAACATGTACGCCCTTCATTGTTATGAAAATGAGGTGTTTTCTGTTTACATTACGCAAATTTTACATAAAAATCTCTTGGCCAACGATTCGTGTTTTCAGAAGATATTAACCTACCCCCCCACCCTTAAAAAAAAATATATATATACATATATTCCTACCAATAAAGCATTAAATCATCCGCGTTTAAAAGCAACGTTTTCACAAAACCGGAAGTGCAAAAGGCGCACATTCAGCGCCATCGAACGACTGGCTTAGTCTGCTCTACACCGGAAATGCACTGATCCTCAGTGAGGCACGGCGTCGAGATTGCGGAGAAAGCCTCACAGTGGTGCATTGAGCGAATGCAAAAGAGTGCATTGTAATCCGTTCGCTTAATGATTAATTGTGATCGGATTACTTCCGTAAGCTGCCGATTATGCGTGTTAATTATTGAACAGCTCCGGATAAAAGCGTTGCACACGAGGAAAACGACGAAGCGCGCTCTCTCTCTCACACACAGAAGAATCTGATGATGCGAAGCTGTCAACCAAACCAGAACCGAACCCTCTACACTTTTCTCTTTTCTACACATAACACCCCCCTCTCCTTCTACCTTCCACCAAACGCGTTATCATTTCCAATAATTACTGGAAAAGCTTGATAAATTTTCCAACCAACCAAACGACTTTCACGCTTCGTGACAAACGTTGCTAACCAGACACGATCGAAACCAATCGCGCATTTCTCACCGAAAACGACTCGTAAAGTGACAACCTAGTTTGTTTAGTTTTTTCAAGCGGAAAAATCAAATGAAATTATACACTTAGTATGAAAGCATTAAAGAGGCGATCACGAGAAGAACAACAAATGATAGAGTTCTGGGCGATATAATGATAATAAGCCACACTTTTACATCAAACTGTCTTTCAGTACTATTTCCATATTGTTACTTTATCACTTCCTGGATTTTCCAAAAAATGGTAGCATAATATATTGTTGCTCAGCATGGTACTCTATGGTCTATGATTTAGGGTCTGACACCGCGGGGGCAGGTTTTTTCGGGGTACTCCCGCTTCCTCCTGCTTCATAAAACCCTGTTCCATGTTCATCATTCTCATCTCATCGTCATTTCTGTATTTCTGATTTAAATGAAGTCTGAGGGCCAAATGACATAACTGTAAAAGCCAGTCGGTGCCCTCGTTAAACCCCAAGTACCTACCTGGTACTCTATGGAGTTTCTCAACAGAAAAACGGCTTTCCTGAACAATTTCAAAAATGTGGCCTAATTATATTGTCCGAATCCCTTCAAATAAACGAGTTTCAACGATTAGAAAAACTAGTGAGACTAGTTTACAATAACATTTGAAAACAGTAAGTATTTTATGAACAGAAAATATTTTCCTCTAACGTAATATAACTAATTCTCGATTTATACGACAGTTATTTTTTGCTAAATCTCCGCACAAATAGAATCACATCTATCAAAATCGCCAAAAAGGACAGGTGCAAGTGCGTTCAGTCACTTGTGCACGCCTCCACAAAATTGCATATTTGCGCAATGTTTCGCATATAACGAGCTTTTAAATACTTCTCTTGCATATTTAAAATCACATATCATGAACTTTTTTAAATTATGGATAAATTCTTATAGTGTCTTAATATTTATCAATTTACAAATCATTTTTTTTCAAATATCCCTCTAAAGCGACTTATGACGTCACGTCACTACGTAAACATTGCAGTGCTTTACGTCATTAAACTTGTTTCTGAAACTAGTCCCAGTTGTTGATAACATTCATTGAGTGTGGTTTTAGTTGAATGGAACTAGTGTAAATTGAAATTGAACCAGTGTCAATTTTTTATTTTCTTTAAGACAACATGCTAAGCCATTCGAAATTTTAAGTATCTCCTTTAAATTAAAGGGTAATAGAAAAGCTTGCTAGTGATTGGTTTAAGAGTTTAAAAATCAATTGTGGTGGTATCATCCAAT
>JAQIWH010007839.1:0-10926 GCA_034695005.1 Cryptops parisi | reverse complement strand
TGACCTTCAGTGATAGCTATTTTTTATTCTACATTGTAGTTTAGTAAGATTAATGCAGGAAAAACGTACCATACTATAAGCACCTTAAATGATGAGAGTTATATATTTTTTTCTCTCCAGAAATTTGAAGGTTGAATTCTGGTGTTCAATTATAGTCTTTAGTTAACTTTAACCTAAAAAAACCAAAACAAATTATAACTCATTTTCCGAACGTATAGGGAACCTGTTTATAATTCTAAAAGTATTCAAGTGAAACTTTTAGAAAGTTAGATAAACCATAACGTTAGTTCTACTTTTTCGTTGTTTTCAACTTTGTTGTTATTGTCTCTTTTTTGTGTTGTTTTTGTTTTTCAAACGTCTCTTAAAAATTAGGAATTACATGATTACAGAAAAGTGAATTTTCAAACACTTCAATGTCCTTCAACTTACATTGAAAACATTGTATGTTTTTTGTCATCACAATTTCGTGAATTATGAAATCATTATGTACAAAAGTTGATTTCAATTTAAGGGTTTGGTCTGGTGTAAAAGGTGACATTTTTGCAATTTCGAGCAAATCGCGTTTAAAGATCTGAACTTGGCATTACAGTCTATGGGCTACTGCACATTTCTTGTACAGTACGAACATCTTTGCACTTATCTTCGTTTTGCTCAAAACTATGCATCACGCACCTAACACATTCGAAATAATTCTAGGTCATTTTTTGACCAAAAATGCTACTTAACACCTTTTTACACCCTTCTTCAATTAAATAGTAATACATATTGATATAATATTTTGAAGAGTGAGTAATTTTTATTCAAACGTTGACTATTTAATTTTATTTTTGCTGCCTTTCTAACCAATCACCTTGAACTGTTGGTATTTAAGAAAGGCCACGGACATACACTTATTACATACATTTCTTATATATACAGTACAATTTAACCTTTTTATTGCCATTTTTATTTTATTATACCGTCATGAAGATATTCAGTTTTTTAAAACATAAAAATATAACTGTTACTAAAATTAATTCCTGTTATTGTTTTAACGATCAAATAATCACATGATACACGCATATAAAACTCATTAAAATCAAAAGTAGTTTTGTACCACGTGTGTATATGAGCGCGTTGCATAAAACTCCATAAATTTGAGATGCTATATAAAATACATATCATACTTTCAATCATAAAATGAGGTCTCGGCCTCGTTTGATCAACGATTGAGTCACATGACAGCATATCCTTAGAGGAAAAAAATGTTTAGTTGTTATTAGCATCAGAAAAATCTGCGGGTCGAGGCTAAATTGTAGTAAAAGGCCACGGCGTGTGTATAAATTATGCAGTACATGTGTGTAAACTGTTTAAATGACACTACCGTAAACCGGGTAGTGTCTAGATGAATTCTTTGGATCAACATTAGTGATTAAAATTTTTATGCCAATAAATTCACTACGTTTGTTGAGAAAAACAATGGTACGGGTGGTCTGGAACACCCTGTATACGATGAGTGTTGGTATTAGAACAGCGTGTGATGACGAGACGGAAGAAAAATTCGGGGTTGGGAAACATGGTGAACGCAAATGACGTCATGAAACTGACAATAACTGTGGATTGTTACTGTTTATGACTCAATCAAGGTGCGCGTCAATTTGATTCATTGAATGATAAATGACGCATAAACGCATTGGTCAATCTTGGTTTATGAGGAAATTCGCTTTATACTATAAAGTTACTAAATTGATTCAGATCAAGATCAATTAAATAAAGAAAAAAAAACACTTTTTGTTTATTTAATTGACATTTCTCAACCTTGTTTCATCGTTGTATTCAGTACATTATAAGCTCGATTATCTGAATAGATATTCGGATAAACCAAAGTTTATTTCGAATAAACTAAAATTCGTATAATCCGAAATTTCAATGTATATACACGGTTTGGCACAAAAAAAAGGCTTGTTAAAAAACGTGAACATTTAAAGAACAATATGTATGTACACTATGAGGTTATAATAATTTGTTTGACAAGTTATCCATAACTATTGATAATGTCAATGATCAATAGTTCGGTAATGTATCGATTTTTATATTAAAATGACATATTTTATCTATTTGGATAAACGAGTTTTTAATGTATTCAAATACCTTATATGTATTAGTTTATGATTATTTGTGATACAACAATACGTATACAATATAACATTCCAAAAATTATGTTGTCATTGGTCACATCTTATTTTAATGCATTGACAAAACTGATGCTAGTTTTTTTATTAAAAATTCATTCTAAAATATATTTCTTATATATCTTTTTTATTCATATCTATATTTATAGGACCCTGAAGTTTTTCCAAGAAGAGAATTTCCAACTGTAGCGTATGATATGCCTCCGCAATGCCCTCAATGGGATGACAAGGAAGGGCGGGTACGAGGTCGAGAAGAAAACTGCCTTCACCTCAGTGTCTATACAAGAAGGGTGAGTAATGTACTACTAGTTACTGTATTTCTAATTTTAGATAATAAAATCAATAATGGTAATCTACACCTTAATTCTTTTATCCTGTATAATTGAAGATAAGTAAACGATCTCGTTGAAAGGATAAAATCAATATGCATAATTATTTAGCTAAACATGGTACTTAGCATTGTCTTACTCTTAGTTACAATGTATGGGAAAAAACATTAATATGCCTACTACTTTATTTTAACCAATTATTTATATTATACCCCCCCCCCCCAATGTTAAAACTATCATTGCTTATTTCCTCATATCTTGTAGCAGCTATATGGGATACATCTATTAACATAGCGAATTCATCGCTATGATTCATTTAAACTAGTTAAAAACCTCATGCGTCACTCCTAGCGTCACAATCGGCCTCTCGGTTAACAGAAAAGTACCCTTTTTTATAAAACGTTTTTGATGATTGGTAACAAGTCACTGATTAAACAGCTTTTTAGCTATGTTGCTGGAATGACTTTTCATTTTATTTACTCATATGGCACACCTACTTCATAGCCATTACACAACTTAGAATCTTGATTAACTCCCACACGGAGGCTCAAATAGTTAAAAAAAACAACTAGTACACAACTTTTTTGTCTCCTGTTGATTTTTATCACGAACACAAAAAGTCTATGTTTAAATTGGCAGGTTACAGATAACGATGTATGAATTTGTTTTTATATGTCAAAAAATTCATAACATCAAGGTTGAAAGTGAGCATGATGAAAAACGAATCGATCATGACGATAAACAATAAACAAAATGTTAATCTTGGCCTTAATTAAATTCACGCTTGACTTCATGTTCGCACACAAACAGAAAACAAGTTTTATCTTCCTTTTTTTTGTATTTGCTTCCGTGTCTTGGTGATGTAACCTTTCTTACTATGAGTAGTACTACAACATTCCTTGACATGATTACTTCGCCCATGTCATCGTGGGTGACACGATGACGATAACATTAAACAAGAAATGCCTCACCTGTCAAATTAGAAACAGCGATCTTGCTAGGTGAATCCTCAATTTGAGGATGATCTCATCATATATAAATAATACTAGTATGACATCAAATTCAAAGACGCTTGATTCTTACAAAGTAAAAAACATTATAAAATAAAATGGAAAATTAATTCCTTCACGTAAAAAAAATACTTTTTACAGCTTCGGACAATGATATTTAGCTTATACAGTACAGACCAAATTATATTAAGTAACACAAATGTTCATATTCGGTATACAGTAAGTTTATACAATCGTATATTGTGCATCGAATTTTTATATAGATAGCTTCAGACAATGGTCAAATTATATTAAGTGGCACAAAATGTTCACATTCGATATACAGTATATACACGTATATTGTACATTAAATTTTCATATATTTTTGTTTTATTTATTTATTTTCAAATTTCACATTCCAATGGGAATAAAGTACAAATTTACAAATAAATTAACCAAAGAAAATCAAACTCCATAGAGTATATGATTAAATACTTTATGCTTGAAATGTTTTTGACATGTTTTTTTACAATTGAATAATTTTTTACAATATAGATCAGGGGTTCCCAAACTTTAATGGACCGCGACCTACTTTTACAAAGTAGCATTACATTGGGACCCATCTAGCTTATGTTATGAAAATTGGGAGGGGCTAAAATGATAATTTATTAATACATTTTAATACAACTAAGCAAATTAAAGAAATATAACTTCACGTCCGATTTTTACTTTTCGCGACCCACCAGTGGGTCCCGACCCACACTTTGGGATATCCTGATATATGGTATATGTTATATAAGCTAGATAGTTATAGAACTCGTCAATTAATGACCGTGAAACAACTTATTCTTTATACTTGCCTATGTCAAATTGCCTGTGGCATTCGTACATCAAACCATCCTCTATATTTTCTCTCAGCTAAAATAGTTGCATCTGATAAAACGAAACAATTCTTAAGGGTGGTTTCCACTAGCGCGTTCCGTCGCAAAAAAGCTCAAACGGCAAGCTCTGATGTCACTATCAAGCCTAGAGCTTGGCGGTTGAGGTGGCTACTGTGACAGAAAGGTGGAGTTGGATCTAGTTTAACATTCCGCGACGGAATGGAACTCCTAATCAATCAGGACAGAGAATGCCATATCGATCCCATGATATCACGACGGAAATGTAGATAGTGAAAATTCAGGGGTGGTAAACGCGAGCTATTGCTGCTGCGAGCCAACAACCATGTAAAATATGCGAAGGCAAATACCGCGCCAGTGGAAACAAAGCTTTATTCTCTGTACACCATATTCCCAAAATTTCTCATACAACTAAAAATAGATTTCCTTGTAATTCCATACAAAACTGGAACAACCTACTTACTTCTATAAGGAAAATACCGTTTAAATGTGTTGATCACCATTGTATCAAACAATATCAACATTTCAAAAAAAAACTATTCAATCACATTTTATTTGTATAATATTGTTGAAACTGTTTCCTCCTAAATTTTAAATTTAAATATGAAGGAAACAGTTATCCACATTTCCACATTGTTTACAAACAAAATAGTTATAATTAACTAAAGTTCACCATAACGTCATTTCCGTCGCTTGCCTGTCTGCTGTTTATTTTTACTGTGATGCAGCTGTCGACGTTTTTGATTGAACTGAACCTGTTGCTTTCGCTTACGCTGCTTAAAGATTTCTTCTTTATTACGCAGTTCTTTTCTTGGGTTCTTGGAAGAAGTTTTCTGACCTGCATGATGGGGGAGAAAATATAATTAGTAAATACACTTATGAAATTAGACTTTATAAATCTTGGGTGAGAAGCAAAGTGGTCGATTAATCATTTGTGATTTATATATATTTTGTAGCTTTTTCATCAATACCATGGTGAATAAGAAGTTATTAGTGTCAGCAATTCGCAACAACCAGAATCATTGCAAATCCAAAACACATCTGCAGAAACAGAAAATCTAAAGAAATTTTAAGCAAATCATGGATAAACTATAGAAAAAGATGATTTGCTGATAAAATGAAGGAAGCTATCTGTTAGACATAATTTTAGAATTTCATTTCATAAAACATATGGTGGAATAAAATGTTTGAAATTTACAGTGTATTTTTTCATTGATTCAAAAGTTATATGCAAACCAAACGGGAAAATAACTAAGTAAAAAGTGAACAATTTGTAACAAACAGCAATAGGTGCAAAAGTCATCAACAAACTTATTTAGTCAACATCCCAAAACAAGACAACTTGTTTACTCATCCAGTAAATATAAAATTTCAACTTACGCAATTTAAATCGCATATGTTTCAGGGGTGGCCTTTGCTTATTTTTTATCTGATCATCGTCGTCATCATCTTCATCGTTCATTTGGGCATTTATCATTTCTTCAATTTTGTGTTGTTTCTTCCATTTCTTATATCTGAACACGTACAATCAAGGTTTCTCATACATTCAAAACTTGCAAAAACGTTTTACTATACTATATATATTTTTATATTGTTTTCAAAAATTGATGATACGTTAAGCACGTTTTCATTAATATAAAGCAAATTCCACAACAAAAACAGTTGGCATATAATTAATTTAAAAGGATACAAATCAGTTTTGTAAGTTGCTGGAATCCAGGTGCCACTTTCAGTTTTAATTTTTTTCTTTCCTGTATCTTTGCCATTTTCATCAACAAATTTCTTCTTCTTTCTATCCCTGAAAGATAATGCAGATTCATTGATTAGAGATATGCAGGTATTTGAGGCTTAAGGCAGGCAGCAAACTAGCATTCAATTGCTCAATATTACCTCAATTAGTGAATGATCATACATTTTGTATGAGGAAAAAAGGGCATTCCAAACACTTTGTGTGAGGAAAAAGGGGCGGAGCTAAAATCAAAAAAGTTTGATTTTTTGCTCAATTTTACCTCAACGCGACACGTGATCAGGCGCAAGGATTCATGAGAACATGTGCTTTTCTACCATGGCTACGTTCACGTTGGACGCTAGTTCGCTTAAAACGCTCAGCAACGTCCATAAATAGTCGATAAGTCTGTTTCATTACATAGCACCTATATTGGTTATCGACTATATTTGGACGTTTATGAGCGTTTTTAGCGACCAGCGTCCAACGTGTATTAGTAGCCCATATGCTTATGGTTGTGCTATTCACATTTAAAGTGTATATAACTTTGTATTATGTAAAACATATTATTTTAAAATAAGTTTAAAATAAAAATTAGACGTAATAAAATAAAAATTAAACGTGAAAAGTGTAAACTTCTGTTGGTAGACCTTTCTCACGATTGGCTGTGTGCAAGTGATATCAGCATGGGAAACACCCCTGTTATTGACGAAAATTTGAGCTGCACCCACTTTTTCATCACTCAAAATGTATGACCATTCAAAGCAATTGAGGTATTGAATGCTAGTTTGCTGCCTGCCTTAAAGTGAAAATTTGGTAAATAATAAATAAGTAAAAACATTTAAAAACTACATCAAAATTATGTTCATTTAATGTTAAACTTTTTACTCAGATGAAATACATTTCGTTGAAAAGCATAACCCTGAACAACTTTCAACTGACCAGCTTTATTATAGTATGGAAATACAGTACTTGTAACTCATATGAAATAATTTCAAATAAATAAACAGGAACGAATACACAAGTATTTCAGTACACAGTGAACGTCTTGACTAAATCAGACTTCCCTTTACTGGTTTTTGCAACTAACAAACCTATTGTTTAACAGTTAATTAGATAACAAACTTGATACAGTATATTGATACATTATAGGCTACATGTAAGCTGAGCTCACGAAAATGTTTTTGTGTTTATACAAAAAATAAGTATACAGATATTTTTATAAAAATAATAAATTTTCAAACACTGCACACAGTGTTTTAAAATTTCTAGACCGGGTGTCACCCCTCTGATGGTGACACCCCTCTGATGGTGACACCCAGTGCGGTCCGCACCCCCCTAGGAACGCCACTGAATATACCTATTTTTTGATGAGACAATAATTTATAATAGGTGATTGGAAATGCAAAGGTATTGAATTTTGTGCATTTTAGTAAGTTCCTGGAGTTGTTTTGTTCCCATAAATGTGTCACTGGTTTTTTTATTACCTGCACTTTGTTAATTGCTACCACAATTCAACTGAATTTTTAGATTGATTAATCAATTAATCTCCTCTTAAGATAAGCTCGGTTGCTTCCTGTAAACACCGGTTTCTTAGTAGCGGAAGCCAAACTTTGATTTAATTGCATAGCCAAACAAACGCTACTACAAACAAATGCATTTTTAAAGCAACATTACCTTGGAACATGTGTAAAAATATTTATTTTTCCCATTTGAAATTAATTTAGAAGCTTGTTGGCATTCATTTAGTAATTAACATCTGATATAGGACATTGACAGACTTGCTATCTATCGAACTAAAAATATTGCAAAAAATGTTTCTTTACTTATAATCGTGTAACACTGGCTAAAACCAGTATGTTTAGAAGAAATTCAACAAACTTTACAGGTCAGTCACAAAAAACAAATTGCATGAAGTACTGTGTATATGTAAGTTATTGATAAATATATTTACAAATGTGTTAAAAATATACAAAACATAAATCTTTTCTTAACAGGGTTTCTTAATGTTTCATAAAGTGTTGTGTTAACTAAAGATTCAAAGATGAAAAGTAAGATGAGAAGTAATTGTGTTAACGTCTCGGAAGTTTTGAGAGATGTTCGTTCTTTAATATTAAACTTATTTCTTTTATACAGAAATTATTTTCCCTGCTTGTGCTATACTTTGTTTTCAACCATTTCTTTCACACAAAGTGCATATCTTGTCTTCTCGATTTTATTTAAGAAAAACTCCATGCATAGACTTTTTATTTGGAATATCTTCAAATGCATCATATTTTAAAAACTTTAAATATTCAGCAATTTAACATGCCAGCAATGATTGTGGGTGTACAGTATCTTATGGTCTGAAAACCCAACAGGGTTTTTTTTTTCACTTCATTTTGTGAAAATTGAAAAAAAATTCAATATGCAAGTTAATTTGAAGATGATTCTAATCCTGAATATTAAACACGTTTTTTTTTAACCACATATGTTTTTTAGTATTGTGGTTGTGTATATCGTGTAATTATTTTTTGTATCTTTCCACTATACGTTTAGCAGAGGACCTAAATTTAACCATGCAAGCGATGTTTGATGAATCTGATATAATCAAAGAGTGTAAGTATGGTCCCTTTATAACTGTACTCGTTTCTGCAATGTCTGATTATGAAATTGCAATGCTTTTCTGTTGGCTTGCATCAGCAATTATTTTAGTTCCAAAATATTTTAAGCATAATTTGCATATCAAATTATGGCTTTGGTGTTTTATCACAAATGAGAATAATGCATGATTTAGAAACAGATATCTTTAAACATTGCTTGCATGGCCTCTATATCTGATGCCAGCAGAATAACAATGTGTTTTGAGGTTGAATTTTTTGCTGTGAGTATCTTACATGTGATAACATAAAACAAAAACTATATAAACTACCATTGCACTGTGTTTTTGTTTGGCAATTATGGCTTAAGCTTGTGTAATAAACCATATGTTTTATGTTTGTATACTCTATAATTTTATGGTATGGTAAATTGGTTTTCAGTTGCATACAATGCTTTTTGAAGGTTTTTGATAAATGATAGTAACCTGCCCACTGTATGAACTTCTGTGCAGAAGGTGTCTTGCTACACTTTAGCGATGTTAGTCGGGCATATCCAACAAAGAAAAGAAAGCCTTCCCATCGCGAACTTCTCTCGTGCTATTATTGTCTGCGAGGTCATGGCCCGGTAAACTGAAACGCGACCGGATTTACAGGGGGAATACAGCGCCATTGTGGGAACTATCGGCAACACTACACCTTTATGAAGACTGTCTACATCGATTAACAGCAGACGGTAACAAAAAATTATTATCTTTTATTTGCTGTCCCAGGGACCAACTCGAAATAACAACAAAAACACAAAATTTGTTGATGTGGCGTAATGTGGTGTGATGTTGCACATTCCTTTCCCACAATGGCGCTGTATTTCCCCTGTAAATCCGGCCTTGTTGCAGTTTACCGGGCCATGACTTTGCGGACAGCTCTAAACTACGATGGAAGGCTTTCTTTTACTTGTTGGCTATTGTCAGGTCATGTCAGCATGCTATGCTGTTTATCACAAGTTTTTAAAGTTGTCAGATGTTGATCAATTGATCTAATCAACATGCTGTAAAGATATGTGCATCTGTGGGCATCATCTGTGGGCTTCTTAAGCACCAAATACCCACCTATTTTTGAAAAGATTTTCAACTCTTTTCAAATGAACGATAGGCCTGCAGGTTGGCTTCCTGTTTTCCCGAAACTCGTTTTGCCGATTCTGTATTGCCGAATGCAAACGACCAATTAGCACCTGCTCTGTTTTCGGCGAAACAAGAATTCCTGATTCGCCGAAAGCAAGGGAGGGGACAAAATCGGAAAGGGGAGGTTTCATATAATACACTCATAAAAATAGTTTATTAGAGATCCATGGGAAGGATTGAAATTTTAAAATACTTTAAATTACAAGATATCATGATATATTTCTTTATTTCCAGTCCATTTGGAACCCAAATATTAAAAAAAAAATTTTTTTTGTATTAGACATCAAAAATTTATTTTTATTTAACTAAAATAAAAGGGATAAATGGTATTAATTGTAAAATGACTATAATTATTAGTGAAAAGTTAGCACAACAAGAGTTGACCCTTACAGTCGTTAAGAATAAGATAAATTACATACACTATATTCAAGGGCCAACTCTTGTCGTGCCAATTATAAGAATTGTATTATAAAACTTGATATTTAATTTCAATCAAAAAGTAACAGCAAAATATTGTATTTCATTTTAAGAATAAACCAGCCCAAAAGAATAACTTACAAAAAGCCTTACAATAAACAACATTTAGGAACTTTAACAACTTGCAATCATCTATTTGATAAATTATCCACAGCGATCGATAATGTCAATAGTTTATCGATTTTTATGTTGAAATGACATATTGTACTTACTTCATATGAACTGGAATTTCGGATAATCGAGTCTTTAGTGCATTATTATATAAATATATAGAAATATATCATTTAATATATCATATATCATGTTGAAGGCTCTTTGTGACTGTGGACTTCAAAAGATAACAAAGAGAAATACCCCCCATCAATTTAAACGATGGTGGAATCAGGATATAAAAACTGCCTTTCGAGAAAAGAATGCAGCTTATAAAGAATGGATCTTCTTTCCCAACACAGATACTTACATTAAAAAAGTCCTATTAAAAAAAAAATATAAACAACTAATACGTGTAGCCAAAAGAACTTTGGTGAGAGATATAACATCCCCCCTTCAATTGTGGCAATTGGTAAAAAATACTTATA
>JAQIWH010007838.1:0-10931 GCA_034695005.1 Cryptops parisi | reverse complement strand
AGTAAAACATTAAAAAAAGTAATCACACAAGTAAAAAAAATACAAGTAATAAAAAACACAAGCAAAAAAAAAAAAAACAAAAACCAACTTCAAAGGTACACATCAACAAAAATAAACTGTATAAGTCATTCATGAATTCACGCATTGAAAGGCCTGTTTTGTTCGTGAAGGTCGTGGTGGATAAGCCTATAAATTATTTTCCTCCAGCCCTTCCAATTTTTTGTTACAACACAAATACCAGGCCAGTCCTCAAAAGGAACTCTCTCGCAGACTTTGAGGAATTGATCTTTCCATCTGGTTCTTGGTCTCCCAATGGTTTTTTTTTTGGCTGGGTGGGATTCCCAGATCTATTGTGCCATTCTCTCTAAAGGCATTCTCCAGACATGACCAAATTATCTCATTTGGGATCTCTATTTGGGGAAGTAGTGGCATGACTTAAAGGTGTTCCAGAGATGATGCAGTTTTGTCCTCCAAAAGAAACTATCCTGTTTTTGTTATTTTAACAATGGATTGCCGATTTACCAAACTGAACTTGCAATGCAAACGGTCAAACGCTATATTTATTAGCTTTGAACGATTGCAACTGTGCTTAAGTTGTTGTAGTGAAGATTTGTCGGATTTGTGTGAATAAATTTGACAAAGCAATGTTCTTTTCTTGTGTTGGTAAAACGACATTGAAAAATTCAAAATAGAGTCTGCTTTTCCATTTAGGCTTCAACCGTTCAACAATTAAACTTGTTAACGATGAGCAATCTACAACAATTTGCTAGCATAAACGTTGTTAAATTTTAGTTCTGCATATATTTCTCAAAAGTAATTGATTTTGACGGAACGTTTAGAATGCAAACCGACTAAAGGTATAAAAGCGTTTTTACAACTTCCAAATCAGGTGGTTAGAGAGTATATCTTTTGAACTATTTGAGAAGAGTGATAACGGGACGTTTAATTAATTCGCAACGACAATTGGCTGTAAACCTTCTGCATTGAATGGAAGTTTGCAATGTCTACGTTTTCTTACTGTTTCTGGTTTGACGTATTTAAATGGCAGCTCTGTTATCAATGGAATTTAGAGTTCACAATGTCCAAGCCTAAACTTCAATCTCTGTTCCATGGTATGGATGGAGTTGATAACTTGGTACACCGGATTGCTAAGCAAAAGGTGACAACCGTTCATTAAGTCGTTCACTACAACGATGACTTGTCCAAGTCAGAGCGACCTTTTAAACATGGAACCGCGTATAAATAGAATGTAACGTAAAATCGAGTGAAACGATTCAGTTTGTTTAACGATTACCGAAGAGAAAACAACTTTGAAGTTTGATTATCGTGTAAAAAGCTTCAATTGGTTTTGTGCCTTAATACAAATTCATTTTTTGTTGGCAAGCCTATTGTTATCGTTTTTATGTAAAGTCATCGGAATTGACTGGAAACGAAACAGCGCATGGTATTCGGTTTCGAATAGTATGCTAAAATGTCAGGCCTTACCAAACATCGACTAAAAAACGTTAGGCTGATTACGTCACATTCTGTTTTTAATAGGATTCGAACGTATAGGCCTTAAACGTGGTGTTTTAGCGACATAGAAACGAAGCGTTGGAAAAAAAAAGATAAGAACAGCTTTCAAAATTTTTTATATGTTATATGTTACATATTACATGTTAAGTGTTTTATGTAAACATTTATTGGGCTACATTTTTCTATGCTGTTGATTATATAACTTTTACAAAATTTTCAATATTCTTTTTGGATATTTCAACAATATATTTTGGATATTATGAATTTACATGAGAACAAGGAAAAAAAGAAAAAAGTTATGCAAACATGCTTTTCATGTAATGAAATTGCTATTTCTTTTGTTTCAATGACGGTGGAAATTCAAGTAAATCTTTGTTCTGTTTCATGGAATTAAATGGGGACGCCTGTTTGTTTTGTGAAATAGAATTGAAGAAACAAATCGAATACCGGTATTGTTTCTATTAGTTTTATTTTACCAAAAGCCTGAGAATATTTAGTACATAGTATCATACGTACATACGTACAAACGTACATAGTAAAAACGAACCGACATGTCTTCCTACGATTCAATCCTTCAAGGGAGTGTCGGTGAGTGTGTGGTGAGTCGTTTGTAGTCCAAAGCCAGCTAGGGACTAGCCTTGGTCGAATCACCGCCAGATTCTTCTGCAATGCGTAAAGGACGGTAACAAGCCGCTACCAGAACTCGCTACCGATAAAAGGTCGTCTCTTCCGTAAGTGAAGTTTGCGCTCGTCCGCTCTCGATAAATATCGAAGATTGAGTGAGCTCTCCACGGCCCGTTCCTTCACCTGCTGTCCGCCCCCTTGTTACCACAGCACGCGGCTAACACTAAGGAATCTAAACAGGCTACACGGCCGTCTTGATAGTCCGGGTCAGGTCATGCAGTCGCTCGATCGCATGACTCCTTGGGCATCTCTTGTTGGAACTAACTTTCCCGCCAGCTAGGAGCGGATAGCCAGTGACCGACTCTTCCCTTCCTCACCGGAACGGCACACGTAGTCGGGCTAGGGCGTACAGCCTTCGGCACGGCCAGCTTTCCGCTGCTTGCCTACTTCTGCCGAGGGAGCGCGAGCTGCCACTTCTTCACAGCTCAACAGATGGAGTTCAAAAAGCCTTTATTTTGTCTTTACCAAACAATACATCTACTTTACAACAATAACGGTTACCATCAACAATGCCTGCCGCTCCGCGGGCCTTAAAGTAACACTTGCAGTGCTTTCGGTGCTCATGCACTAGCTCTGACCAAGTCCGCTCCAGTCCTGGTCAGAGCTTTTTTCGGGCCATTCCCGCCTCCCCAATCCCTGTGGGCCTAGCTCATCACCATTATGTCGGGGCACACAACGGTAATTCGCTAGCCCCACTGGCTGGACGAGCTGCTACTAGAACATTCGCCTCAAAAACTCTTAACTAAACCTTTCCTATCAAAAAGCTATCACCAAAGGGGTTTGGGTTGTCTGTCTGCTTAAAGCGATAAATCCACTCTCAATTTGGTGATGATAGAATTATTTCCGAATCTGTGTGAAAAAAAAAACGCACAAAGGAAATATTGTATTTACAGTAGTGTATATGGGAAATGCAGTATGTGTCCTCCCGTTATAAGACAACTTTCTCCAGATTTTTGAGTAACCGAGAGAAAATTATTGAATTATGAGATGTTTGAGATAGAAAAATTTCCATAAGTAAAGTTCTCAATGCATGTTATGTGTTGAGTATTTTATGGTCTTTTTGTGTAAATTTGTTGGGCTGTATATCATTGATTATATAACTTTGTGAAACTTCAAAGTTTCTCTTAATGAAGTGACAGCTGTCAATTTACATTTGAAGACAAAAAAAAACGGTTTACAAAACCACTCTTTTATTATGTAATGAAAAAAAGTTTTCACTAAAGTGTATAAAACACGCAAGAACAACTAAGTAAGGTGATTGAGAAATTAATTAAAGGTACTTGCAAAAGTTTTATTCATGACGAGAAGTATAGCGTTTGGATAAAGTACGGTATAGGTTATAAATTGAATCTCGAAAAATTGTTTTTTAATACTCAATCTTAAATTTCTTAAATGTAGTGGTGGTATTTAGAATGGGCAGAAATGACTGGAAATCAACATAAGATGTCGTAAATATGTTTATTGAACATTTGAACGGTCAGCTGTAGGCAATACTATCCTTACGAAGCCACCGTCATGGCGGATTTCTTGTCGTTTCTCGATTTTCGGCCAAACCTAACCTAACCTAACCTAGTGACCTTTCATCAATCTTTTATTGTAATTTTTGTAGTTTCCGCCCATCAGGACCACCACTACTACATCTTGGAAGGTCAAAATTAAGTATTAAAAATTTTTTTTCGAGATTCGATTTATAACCTATACCGTACTGCAGCCTAGCGTTTGATTAATTGTTCACATTGGTCAGCAAGCAGGCTACAGCTTCTTGTGTCTGACGATCTTCAAACGGATTTCAGCTTTAATTGAAGGATCAACCGAAAACAAAAATCTATCTAGAAACAGTTAGGCCTAAGGCCTAAGCTGAACAAAGCTAAACCTACCATGTCGACAAGAGTGGTTACATTCGCTCTAATTGCTAAGAATTTTGATAAAAACAGGACACAAACCTGTATGTCATTCTATATTGTCCTGTTGTTTGAAGTAACGAGCACTGACAATCAAACTAGTTCGAGATCCTTCCGAATTTTCACAAAATAGTGGAAAAATAAGCTCAAAATTCCAAGGCACAAAACGATGATGTGAACTGCAAACAGTAATGATCGTCATGGTAATCCGGAAGTGGAGGATGCTCTGCATCTCCGAGTAGCAAAGGCAACATGCCTAGTTACTGCCTGAGGTGAAGTTAAAGTTGTTGAAGGAGCGAAAATATTGCTCTAACGTGACTGGAAACTAACAACAAAATGCATTTACAACTGTTTGTTTTGTTGAAAGAAAGCTTATCCTATTTGTGAGCATAATGAAAACAAAACATGATTATCATTGTTGCAAGCGAACACATGCGGTTTAGCACATCACCTTGCAGAACAATGCTTAAGTATTTTTGGATGGAAGTAATATCTAAAAAAGCAAGGATGGAAATTTTTGAGGAAGTTTTAAAAGTGGAAGAAATAGAATTCCACTAGAATCTCTCCTTTCATTATGTCTCACTGCAGGATTTACCACTATAATTCCACGCACAAAACCCGTGAAAAAGCAGTTTCCGGTTGTTGCTTTTCTCTTTGTAGCGCCCGTGCCCGTAGCGCCCATGCTTCTGCACAGGCGCAGAACCTCTAGTTTTAATTATTTCTTCCTCGATTTTCAATTCCACTGGAATTGTTTTTGTTTTATTTTTATTTTTTATTTTTTGGTATACCACCCACTACAGTTAACTTACGTATTTATTCTTTCTTAAAGTATTTTATTTTTCAGTATTGTTCTTTTTTGTTGTTTTCAATGACAGAAAACGACGACGATTCATCAGCTCTACGGCAGTTTAACAACAAAATGTGTACTTTAGACAAAATGGACAACCATCAGAATGGATATTGACATCTACGACTTACGTTCTTGAGCACTGGATGACTGGATGATTTTTCTGCACCTCGTTGATGTATCAGCACTAACAATGCGACGACTTACTAGTCTACAACGATTCGCGTTGGCAGAAGCGGCAACCAACAACTGTCATCTCCAGTTTATACAAGGTGATTTGTTTGGCAACCTAAAACAAACCTCTTGTGTACTCTTATCAACGAACTAGATCAGTGTTGGTTATAGATTTGGACATCACAACGGAGAAGTTCCCGAATGGAAGACAACGGATTTGGCGTTCTTCCGTTGTCAAAGAACAACGTTCATTCGTTGTATTTGTTGTTGTTATTGTTATTGTTGTTGTTGTTTTTATTTTTTGTATTTCAAGATGTTGAATTTTTTTTTTAGGCTATTCATTTGTTTTTAAACTTATCCTAGGGATTATTTATTATCACATTTGAGAAAAAAAAAATCATTTTGTTTTTCTATTTTTGGTTCATCAACAGTAATTCAACAACATTTTTCATTTCACAACATTTTTTAATCGGCTACGAACATTGGTATAGGCAATATTAACTGACGATTTGCATTAGAAGCTCGTTTGCTGCTGCTTTTCTTTAGAGGAGAACGTGGGAGATGAATCGACCGAGGCTAGTCCCTAGCTGGCTTTGGGATCACGAAACCAACTCACCACAAGATAACACTGACGAGATATGGAAAAACTAAGTTAAATGGAAATCAATGATCACCCCCAGATAATTGTATGAATCAACATAGTTAATGTTACTGCAGTTGTTATTACAGGGAGCTGTGTGAAGGCAGGTGTGAGAATAAACAACGAAGTCAGGCATGGTCTGGTCATGTTTTAATGGTGATCTAATTGCCACAATTTTTGTTTTTGTTTCATTGATGCTAAGATGCCAATCATGGAACCTCTTCTGTAAATTATTAATGTCCACCTGAAGTTGGCTGGTGAGAGAAAGAAGGTTTAGTGCAGCCTTCAGATACTTTCAACCAAGATGAAATGGACTGTAAGCATTGACTATAAGAATGATGAATAAACTTTGTTGTGTGAACAGACTTTAAAATACAGAGTTCAAACGAGAAACATGTTCATTTCTAAAGTAGAACAGTAAAACACATGACTATGTCATGTTCTTCATGGCATCACATCAAGTATGATATTTGGAATTTAATATAATGTTTTCATCATCATATTCATAGAACATCAGAGAGTAAACAACAAGACAACGAGTCAGCCATAAGAAGAAGAAGAAGAAGAGAAAAACAAGGTAAGTATATTTTTATTCTCTAAAAATATCTCTCAAAATGTAATCCATTGTTGCAATGTTTAACTTACATAAAACTATCTCTTGTATTTTTCTATGTACAATTTAAATTGGGTAATAAATAAAATATTATTAACAAGTATATTGTTTGTGTTTTCAATAATATTTCTGAAAGCTGGCAGCTGTGCGCAAAGGTTGATGTGTGGAAATTAGGAAAAAATCGTCTACATACATGTAAACGTTACTGTAACTGATAGATTGTAGCAGAATATTTATATAAATTAAAAATAAAAAAAGACCCAAAATTGACCCCTGAGGAACACCTCTATTAATACCATACTCCTCACTCTCCGCATTGCCAATCTTTACCTTCAAGCGTCTATCCGTTGAATAGTTTTTGAACTAGTCAAGGACTGCGCCTTAGATGCCAAATGATTGAAGAGCCAATAGAAGTTGTGTAATTTGAAGGGTATCAAACACCTTTTGGTAATCCACAAATAAGCACAAGGAATACATATTGTTCGCTAAACTCTCATACAACTTACTCACCATTCCCTCAAAAGCATCAATTGTGCTCTTGCTCCTTTGAAAACCAAACTATTCAGTCAACAGAATGTTCTGATTGACCAAGTACATCATCAGTCTACTGTGGACATAACGCTCGATGATTTTATCAATGGTTGGCAAAAATAGATATTGGACGACAATTTTCGCGGTTTAATGCACTACCGGATTTGAAAACAGGATGGACAATGACCGTTTTTAATTGGGATAGGAGTCTGGAAGTTTTTAGGCTGGTGTTAATGAGTTTCAGAAGCGGTTTGTTGAGTAACGTTTTGTGCCTGGTGACCTCAGCAGCGTAAATGCCATCGCAGTCAGCAAATTTTTTTGTGTTGAGTCCGTCGATAATTGTATTGAGTTGCAATGATGTAATTAGCGGCAGATTAAAAGAACGATCAGAAATTGAATTAGGTAGATTGACCTGAAGGTAGTTTTTGCAGATCGCTTGGAAATTATTGAGTGTTTCACTGATAGTTTCAGCAAATTCTTTTGCAACTTTGTCAGGGGTTGATCGACTACACATTTGTTCAACAAACTTTGAGTTTGATGAATTATTCTTTACTTTCCCAAACAGTAAGTTACTTGCTTCCCAAATTTTATGCTTGTTCCCAAAAAAGTTTTTGAGGACACCTGCAAAATAACACTTTTTTGCATTACGGACTTCATTTGTTATTTCGTTACGCAGTCTCTGGTATTCAGTACGAAAGGAAGAGATAGAAGGACGTTTTTTTTGTTTTTTTCAAAACGTATTAAGGCACTTCATTAACTGAATAATGTCTAATGTGATCCAAGGTCGTCATATGTTAAATTTGTTAGTGAATGAAGTGGCAGCATTGAAATTGCTGGTGAAGATGTAGTAAAGATCATCATCTACGTTGTTTGCATTTGTTACCTCTCAGTTGGATGAGGTAAGCTCTTCCGAAAATATTTTTGGATCAAGGTAGTGTTTGGTGCGTGAGTCGCGTTTGTTTTTAGGAACAGAAAGAGAGAGAGGACAACAACTGGTAGGTGATCTGAATCCATTTTGTTTAAGACCTTGGCAACAAGGTCAAGATCAGAGTGTTTGACGTTAATGTGGTCTAGCAATGATGACCTCATAGTATCTAGTCGAAATTTGTGGCGGATAGCACCATGAATTAAGTTTTCCAGTCCACGCTCAGCCAGAGTGAATAAATAATCTTCAATGATGGGATTATCTTCAAGGAGGTTCAAATTTATGTCGCCCAGCATAATGATAATTTTATAAAAGTTGTATTTACTCAGTAAATGCTGAAGTTTCTTGACAAAGTGACGTTGCGGTATACCATGCTGTCTGTAAAGTACCATCAAAAGAATGGTCAGTGGACCGACTTCACCAATTATATTTTTGATATCTGCAAAAGTTTTTGTCCAGCAGTGTGAAGGTAAACTGCTTGTTGATATACAAGATAATGCCTCCTCTCTTTCAAAATCCTGCAAGGTGACATGTTCAATGTAGTTTGGGATTTGATAATAATGGTGAAGCATGAAGTTCATCGAGACATCGGTAAAAGCAATCATATCAAAAGCAGGAAAGGCACGCTCAAGCAAACTCATACAATCGTCAAAGTTTTTCTTGATTGAGCGAATGTTTAAATAAAAGATATTCAGTTCGCTGTCAGAGTGAGTTTGAGAGTCATTCCAACCTTCGAGGCCTAGTAGGCCATAGGTACTGCATTTAGAGTTGGCCATAATAATAATTCAATTCAGTTTATTATCCAACAACTTATTGGGCCACATAGGATAAATTACAAAATTTGGTTATATGTAAAAATGTGATAAGATAGTACTAATTATACAAGATAATAAAACAAAACTGATAAAACAACCAAAGATAAAAAAGGGCAATGATTCTATAAAGATTGATGGTTGTTCAATTCAATGTTAAATTGGCTTGAAGTTAGAAGATGTCAAATATATCAAGATGGAGGTTGTAGGTTAGTTGCATTTGCTGCATTGGTGAACTTGATACACACTTCTTCCTCATGAGTGCTGGTCGGAACATGAAAGTATGTTGTCGACTTCTGGTGGAGGGCATGCCGAACTGGAAGTTAGATATCAAATTCGTGACATCCAACTGACCATAAATTATTTTACAAAGGTATTTGAGATCTGCTTCTCGGCGCCTTTTAGCCAGCAAACAGATACTTGTAGTCCCTAAAGTTAATAATTTTTTTTTTTAAAAAACGTTTGAAAATGGTCTGAACCATCTCAAGCTTGTCTTCTTGAGTTTTAGAGCACCCATTCCAGATGATTGAAGCATATTGAAGAATGAGTATCACCAGACTGGAGAAAAGATAGTGAAACATATTTTGATTGGTAAACCCAATGTTATTCTTCAGGATCATGCCAAGGATTTATCTGGCTTTGACTTGATCAACATGAGCGTTAAAAGTCAGTTTCTCATTAAAATAAATGCCAAGATCCCTGATTAGTGAAAAATAAGGCACTGCTCTGCTCCCAAAATCATACCCTGTGCCAAGTACATTGCAATTGCGGGTAAAGTGACAGAAGGCACATTTCTCAGAATTAATGGGCAGGAGATTAAAATTTGAACAAGCCACAACATCATTAACAGCTTGTTAAAGGGCCGCAAAATCAGCCTCAGCTCTAATACGTCTGATAAGCTTAACATCATCTGCATACAATAATACTTCAGCGGTGTCAATGCTGGGTCGAAGGTCGTAGGTGAAAATGTTAAATAGCATGGGCCCAAGAACAGATCCTTGCAGGGCGGCAGATGAGATAAGATAGGGTTGTGATTTGTGGTCGCTGAGCTGTACAGAGGCGGTTCGATTTGACAGATATGAGGTAATAAGCTCCAACAGCTTTCTCTGTATCCCAAGCTGCCAGAGCTTACTTGTCAGATCAATGTTAACCATGTCGAAAGCCTTCTTGAAATCACTATAAACAAAATCAACCTGTACCCCCTGCTCAAAAGAGTCGCTTAGTTCTTCTGATAGCATAAGAAAATTAATTTCAACAGACCTTTTGGGTATAAAGCCATGTTGTTTTTTGGGGAGGTATGAGCGGAGATGAGCCAAAATGTACTTGTGAAGTATGATATCAAAAAAATTTTCAAAACAAGGGAGTAATGAAATTGGACAACAGTTTTTAGTTAGGTTGCTGGGGCCAGTCTTATGAATGGGAATAACACGGGAGTGTTTCCATACTGAAGAGGTAGACTCCACTAAGCATGCATTAGTCGTAAAGGTATGCTAGTGGTACATAAAGGTCTACTGAAATACCTTTGATGATTAATGAAGGAATCTCATTAGCCAGACAGCACTTCAAAACTCGCAGGTCTTTGATTGCCATTTTCACATGACCAGATGTAATATTAATACTGGACAAAATCTCCGAGATGTTGTCGGTTTCAACATTTGAAGTATTTGTAGGTTTTGTAGCCAATACCAACGAGAATGTTTTTGCAAAGATTTTGCACATTTCGGCAGGATCCTAAGTGGTAATTCTACTGTCATCAACCAAAGTTATACAAAGTAGTGGTTTGCGAGACCTTGCAAGACCCCAGAAGCTTTTTGTGTCCGAGAAAATTTTACCTTCAATCTTTTTAATGTGATCATCATAATCCTTCCTTTGCTGTTTTTTGCACATGATTCAGAGAGATTTATATTTATGACGGATTTCTGGCTCACCATTCTGCTTAAATTCACGATGAAGTTAGTTTTTGTAGCGGATTAAAGTACGAAGTTCATTGGAGAACCAGCCTGAAAACTTAGTATTCTTCCTCGAAAACCTCTTTGAAATGGGAATGTGTTCCAGGAGAAAAGAATACAGTTTTTCATGCAATTCACAAGTTTTCAAATTTGAGTTTTCAATTTGTACCACGGGTGGCGCAAGGAGTGGCCGCCATTACATCAGTGTTGAAAAATTTAAATCCACTATCCACATCGCTGGAGACCATACACTTTGGCTGGAAACGAAACATGTACAAACGTAGTTCTGGCATGGTGTGTTCAGTTGTAATAAATTTTACATACTCAAAGATGGTTTATC
>JAQIWH010007837.1:0-10933 GCA_034695005.1 Cryptops parisi | reverse complement strand
AACGATATATTGTTCCGAACATAACTGCATTGTACAAGCTTCAAAATAAAGCAACAACTAAATTGATATGTTAAACCGTTTTTTTTTATGTAACTTTCAACTCCTATCACTCTTAATGAAAGACCCTTTACATATATAAAACAAATGATAGTTATACTTACTAATATATCTAGGTGGTTAAAATATTCTTGAGCAACATCATCATCAGTTAGATCAGGTTCATCGCAAAAAGGACAAACTGTTTCCATTATGTTTCTATCTCGAATTAGCAAACTGAAATATTTAATGGCACATTCTTGACAACATCGATGGATACAGTTCAACATTGAAACCATCTAAAAACGAAAAATACATGATATATAAAAAATGATATCATCCAATTCTTTTATAAAAGTTATCGTATAATTAAAAATGATTACCTTTCCCATTGGATATCTGTTGGCACATAATTCGCAATCTTGTTGCAAGTAAGCGATTGCAGAATCCACATCACAACATTCATGAGCAGCTAGAAAGGAATCTTCTTCGTTGAAATTTAACTCAATTAGTTTTACTACAATTTCTGCTTCATCATACGTTGCAACTTTTCCTTCCGCAAGCAACATCCTTGCATGTCGCTGAAATGTAAAAATTCACAATTAGAAAAAAAAAATTCTTTCTTGTTATGTTCACAAACTATGTTAGGTTAACCAGCTAGGTCAAAAACCATGTTAGGTCAACCCATGTTAGTCGAAAGCCAGTTATTCACAACATTTTGTCACAGCCCGAAAGCCAAAAAGGTTAATACGTTATATGTTCAAACATTCAATTTTTGCAGTGGATGCTGCAAATTAAAACAAATAAACTACTACTTTAATTGCAATACAAGTTTAAACAAGAATATAAATAATTCACGCAGACTTAGAATACAGATCAACAAGTATTTCAGAGTGCAATCAGAAAACATCTAGTAGAAAAATAACTAATTGTAATAAAACCATGCAAATAAACTGTTGAAGTCTGCTCAATTTCATTCTTCTGAAAATCTGCAGTTTTTCAGAAGAATGAATTAATATTTTATTAATCCATTCAAACATTGTAGCGTTTTTGTTTAAAGTCAAAGTTGCCATCAACTATTCTTTTTATCTGCTCTATTGCTTTGTACCGTAATTAAATTTGAAAACTATTAACATTATCAAAAAACATGCAAAATCACTTTGTTACCTTTATTTCAAAGGTATGCGGTAATGTTAAAATATAGCTATTTCCAAAGACATATAACACATATTATACATTCATGCACAAGAAAAAGGTGCAAGCTAGCCAAACTAGGAGCATATCTCCGAGCTTTAAGCTTAATAAGGTAGGTAATCACTGTTTGGTTCCTCCATCATACACTAACACTGGTCGAAATACTATGATTCAACTACTGCACTACTAACACATCCATACACATTTCAACCTAAGTTTACAATAGCAGATCAGAGGATAAACGATATATGATCAAAGGCATAAATAGCTCATTAATCTAAGCATGCATTACAAAAATTAAAATCTTCCAACCATGCTATAATTTACCTCACGCTCAAACTTAGATGCAAATCTCTTCTTTTCTGTTTTCTTTGTGGAAGATGTTAACGTAGATTGAGTACTTGGTTTATTGAGAGTTTGTTTGGATAAAGCAGTCTTTGTGGGGGCATGCTTTTTGTCTTCAGCGGTTGATAACTTGGGGATTTTGCTGGTTTTGCTGGACTCGCTCCCTTTCGATGTTTTAGAAAGTGGAGCCACCAGAGTTTTGCCAGAAACAGGAACTAGACGACTTTTAGCTAGCGCTAAAGGATCTTCCTTTTTACATAACACTGGTAAATTAGATTTCCCTACTTTAGATACAGGCTTTAGCACAGGATTTATAAGCGATACAGGAGTTACAAGGCCATTGTTAAGTTTTTTTACTGATGGAGAAGCTAAATGTGCATTGGCATTCTCTCCTGATCCAGATTTTTCAGTAGTTTTAATCACTTTTTGGTTATTTTTTTGCAAGCTAGGACTAGCAGTTGACAAAGAAACAGCTGACTTAACGGAGGGTGAAATGGTACGAGAACTTTCACCCGGTATGTTTTTACGTTGCCCAATATTTGATTCTGGTTTCTCGACATTGTGAGACACAGTAGCACGTGGTCCAATATTGGGTTCTGATTTTTCTACATTGTGAGAAACAGTTGCATGTGAAAGTGAAACTAGGCCAGGATTGACATTGGTTAATGTGGAATCTACTTGTGCAATCACACTTTCTCCCAAACAAGTTCTTGTCAGGACATTTGAAACATTCGTTTTCAAGGGATTAGTGCAAGTACCTGTTAAGCTAGCAGATGGACTAACGCTGGCTGATCTCACACATGTTGCTAACGGTTTTGCATCTATGCTTTCTTCTGGCCCTGATATTTCAGACACATTCAAAATTAAGTTTTCATTGCTCTGTGAAAAAGGACTTGCACGTGAATGCATGAAAGGACTAATACTAGTTGAACCTGATGTCTTAGAAATGTTCAGAATTACATTTTCACTACTTTGTGAATAAGGGCTTGCACATGGAGAATGCATGAATGGACTAATACTGGTTGATCTTACTGATGAAGAAATTGACTGTGTATCCATTATTTCTTCTGCAGCAATATTTTGTGTAATACCAATTAGCTCTTTTTCAATACCTTCAAAATGAACATCAGTATTTGATGAATGCAAACAAGGACTGACGCTACATGATCTAACTTGTGATAATGGTGAAACTGACTGTGTGAAAACACATTCCACCAAATTTTTATCGTTTACATTTGCATTTTCTTTTCCAAGATTTTTCAAAGGGGACATTGGTGAAGAACAATGTTCACAAACTTTGTCATCCATAATATTTTTGACATTGGAAGAAACAAACCCACTGTTGGATCGAACTACTGGTAATGTAAAAACTGCCTCTGCAGAAACATCTTCCAGCAAACAACTTTCTGGCAAATTTGCATTTTTTTTATCAATGTCTTGCAAAGATGATGGTGACAAAGTAACTGATATAGGAAAATGTTCACTAACCATGACATCAGTGTTAGTTTCCACATTGGTAGAAAATATCTCATTGTCTGATCTAGCTCCTGGTAATGGTAGAACTACATGTGCAGAAACACATTCTATCAAGCCGTTACTCTGCACATCTGCATTTTCTCTTTCAATGTCTTGCAAAGAACATGATGATGAAATAATCGTTGAAGCAAGATGTTCATTAACTGTAACATCAAGGTTACTTTCTACATTGGAAGAAAGAACCATGCTATCTGATCTAACTACTGGTAAAGGTAGAACTGCCTGCACCGAGACATAATCCATCAACTCACTATCCTTCACGTTTGCATTCTCTTTTTCAATGTTTTGCAAAGAAAAGGTTGGTGAAGCACAATGTTCACGACCTGTAAAGTCCAAGTTATTTTCCACACTGTTAGAAAGAATTGCGCTATCTGGTTTAACTACTGGTAAATGTAAAACTGCTTGCATAGAAACATATTCCACTGAGCCACTATCTTCTACATTAGCATTCTCTTTTTCAATGTTCTGCAAATAAGAGGTTGGTGAAGCACAATGTTCACGACCTGTAATGTCCAAGTTATTTTCCACACTGGAAGAAAGAATTGCGCCATCTGGTCGAACTACTGGTGAATGTGAAACTGCCTGCATAGAAACATATTCCACCGAGCCTTCATCCTCCACATTAGCATTTTCTTTTTCATTGTCTTGCAAAGGAAAAGTTGGTGAATCACAATATTCACGACCTGTAATGTTCAAGTTATTTTCTACATTGGAAAAAGAAATCTCGCTGCCTGATTTAACAACTGATAATGATTCAGCTCCCTGTGAAGGAACATATTCCATCAAGCCATTATTCAACACAACATTTGAATTTTCTCTTTCAATGTTTTGGAAAGTAAGTGATGAAGTAAATGGTAAAGAGCAATGTTCACCAAATGTGTTATCCAAGTTATTTGTCACATTGGAAGAAAGAAACCCACTGCTTGATTCGACTGGTAATGGCGAACCTGCTTGCACAAGAACATATTTCATCAAGCTACTATTCTGCACATTTGTATTTTCTCTTTCATCGTTTGGCAAAGAAGGGACTGGTGAAGTAAATGGTGAAACATAATCTTCGTTACTTGTTTCATTCCTATCAGTTATCACATTGGAAAATTCACTAACACTACCTGATCTAACTATTGGCAATGGTGAAACTGACTTTGGTGAGATACATTGTATAAAACGACTATCCTGTACATCACTGACAATCTCTTTTTCAATGTTCTGCACAGATGAAGCATTGTGTTCACCAACTGTTTGGACCATGTTAATTTTCGTATTAAATAAAAGAGATGTCTCAAAAGCTCTATCTTTATCTACATGCACTGGTGATCTATTCGGAGGGACTTTGCCGAGTATACATTCATTCAAATTAGTGGACTGCTGCTCCATCATACATTCACTACTAACTTCATCTACAATTTCTAAAGAGGTTAAAACTCTGTTAACAGAAACACTGACTTGTTTTGGAATGATAGGGGACTCACTTTTGTTTTCATCATGATAGCTAACAGACATCAACTCATTGTTAGCAAATCCTGGTGATGGAGAGCAATTGACTAAATTGTCTTCAAGGGCGTCAAGAATCCCAGAGGTGATTTCTTGATGATAATTGTGTAGCATTTTCTCAGAAAATTGAATTGGAGAATTCATTGCATCTCTTGAAACATCCTCACTAAATGGTATGTTAACTGGTAGTTGGAAAATAACATTCGGAGATTTGCTGGGACTGTTAAAACTACTATCTTCAGGTGGCCATTCATTACTAGTAACAAGTAGTTCTGAGTTTGGGATAAGATCATTTGATAGATAGACATTATCTTGGTTGAAATTGTCAGGGGCAGGTATTATTTTCCCTAACTCAGATTCATAATTGCTCATTACATTATTCTCATGATGTTTATCTATATGATCAAAGTTAGTATTAGATTCAGAAGGTACATCAAAATAAGTCTCATCTGCATCATCTGAATATCTTTCAGATTCAGGAACTATATTCACAATGTTTTCTAAAGTTTTATGTTCGGGTAACATTATAAATTCAACCGGAGCATATACATCTTCATTAATAAGCAATGAAACTGAATTATTAGTATTAACTGGAGTAGATGCTACTTCGTGTTGACCATTCGATACAAGCTGCCCTCTTTCACAAGACGTCTGAACCGGAAGGTCTACAGGATTCATGGCATTATTATCATTTAAAGTTTGTAGCATGTCTGATTTGGAGGTACTTTCTATTAAATTTACAGGTTTCTGGCCTGAAGCCCATTGCACAGTGACATAAAGATCATTATCTAAGTTTAAAACAGGGTCATCAACATTTATTTTGGCATTAGTATTTGCACTCTCTTTATCCTGGAATGATCCGCCTGAAAAAGAGCCAGTCCTACTAAGTCTGCGTGAAGTAGTTGCTGGTTGAAAATCCACTGTGTCACTATTTACTTCTTGCACAAGAAGGCCACCTACCGCACTGCCGCCACCCGATGATGCTATTCTCCAGGATAAAGTTGAATTTTCAGCTGGTTGATTGCTGCTGCTTGGTGTAGCTTTTAAATCAGTCGTAGCTATTTGAATGGTTTCAGTTCCAGGTTGAGTAACCAAGTTAAGAGCCTGGTTAACTGCGACATCTTGAGCAACGACTGAACCATCCACAATGGCTGCTGTGTACATAACTGGTGATACGAGTGATGTGGTGGTGGTGATATTTTCAGTCTTCGGTATAATTTGTTCAAGATTTGATGTTGCACCAATTGGAAGGGTCAAGGTTCCGGTTATCACTGCAATTTAGTGTACTGCGTGTTATCCATTTTAAGGACAGTTTGTTCAATGAAGGGATTGTGACTTGCTTAGAACTATAGAAGGAATTGGGAACTTCACTACTACTAAACACGCAATCACTAATCAAACTGAAATTATATTTTTCTGTTTTGTTCTAAAATACAAATTACACATTCAACTACCTACTGAAGATACAGACATGCTAAGTTTCAACTTTCAAGCACGTTTATTAATACAGTAAGTAAACTAGACTAATACAATTACTAAGTGCTAAAATAATTTAATTCTCTATAATTAATCACTCCTGTGCACTTATAATATATTTTTCAACTGAGAAATAAAAGTATAATAAAGAATAAAGAATGTTTTGTTGGTTGAATCCAGGGCAAACATGCTTGATTACAATCTCCTTTTATACACAGTAGACCATCAACAATCTGGCAACTGAATATCCAACTTCTTATTTTCCATTATTCTAAGCCATAAACTATCAAAATAATTCATAGAATTTTGTTTTTCAGATTAAGTTGTTGGTTGTTTGAAGAATCCCAACAGTTGCCAATAAACCAATGATCAAGTCATTGTATTGCAACCATCATTTTATTTGTTTGGCCACCCAAAAACTATCATGATATTTATATTTCTTATATATCAGTCACTGCCCTTTTGGCAATAATATTATATTAGTTACTTTACACAGATGCTAGCTTATAGTTAACATAATTTTACAGTGCATAAAAGAAAATTGTAATACCTATCAATCCTTGATAGACACTATATGATGGAATATATGTCTATAATCCAATAATCAATGCCCAATTCATAATCTACTGTAATTTACAAGCTTTGACACACAGCCCATTTAAAAATAGCTTTTATAAAGTTAAAAATTTCAAAAAATATGAAAGTTTAGTGCAGTTAAGATTATGCCTCAAAGTTGTATACCAAATAATTGCTTTACACTTATGATCCTTGTGATCGTTTTCACATTTGCTACAATTATCATGACAAATGGGTCAGGAAAACAATAATACTGAAAGGGTTTATGATTATCAAGTCAATTCACAGACACAACTGAACTTCTTTTTAAAAATAAAACTAGTAAATATTCTTTAAAAAAATGTGAACATTCATACCTGATGGAGAAGATGTCTGTTTCATTGGGGATCTACTTCTGGGAGATAAAGATCGAGCAGGCGATTTGCTGTGTGGAGACGGTAATGGTCCAACTTCTGCTTGCCCATTTACAGGGACTTGAGATAATTTTTCCTTCTCAGCAGCATTTCGTAAATTGTCATGAAATAATTTCATTGAAACTTTGCATATTTCCAAGTAAGCAGCTTCCACATTCCCATTATTATTTGTCAAAGCAGTAAGAATATCCTCTTGCAAAAACTGTTCACCCCTTGCTCTTAATTCCACAAACTGAAACCAAAAATACTCAAATTAGCATTTGATGGTGCTACAAGTGTTGTTATACTTTATAACTTGGTAAGGTATATTAAAAACTTACCTTTTTTTGGCGAATTTCGACACAATCTGTTACAGCAGCCCAGATATTGCCTTTGTGTATCCTTAATGTATCCTTCGCTTCAGCTGAAGAAATAGTACCAATGTCATTATTCGGCTTGTCTTTGCCATAATTTGTAACAAGTGTAACAACGGTTTCGATCATGTTTTTCCAATTGTCATGAAGCCAAAGAATGGGATTTTGAGTGCCACAATGATTTAGTGCCACTTGCAGATCGTCAGCCGTAAAATTATACTGCTCAGCTTCCTGGTGAAACAAGACATTGTCATGTCATCAAAATCACATTCATGATATAGTGCAGCCGCTAATGTAAACTCTTGGTGAACACACATACATATTTATTGTTTATAAATAAATTATGATACTCACTCGAAGAAGTCGAACAAGTTCAAATCCTTGAACTCTCATTGTTTCTTGTCGCCGTCGTTCAATGAGTTCTTCTAAACTGAGATAATAATCGGTTCGATTAAGGGGTTCATAAGGATATCTGGGATCTCTCTGGCCTGAATAATCCATGTCACCACGAAGTGATCGATGTGGACTAGGATCACGATCACCAGAAAATAAAGATGCCCGGCTTAAAGAGCGATGATTGTGCGACGAATTCCACGTTTCACTGCCAGGACCAACATGGACAGAGGAAGTACGGCGTAACTGTGGAGTAGTTTCACTGTCCACACCACATAATGATGAACGGCTGTTTGAATGATGCAGTGTTGACTGTTGCATACCCTGCTCTGAATGAAGATTCTCTGTAGATCTTGCTAGCGTAGAATGGTTTTGGGAAGGTGGCAAAGTATTAGTTACAGCTTCTATCTATAAATAGTAATACAATAATTCAATAATGATAGCACATTTAATCAACATGATCAATGTTTCTACTATTCATGTTTGACTTACATAAAATATTATCCAAATAAATGGCAGCATTTAAAATTGTTTAATTCACAAACACAATTGAATATATTGTTTGCTAAAGATTTAGGATACCTTGTTTGCTTCAGGCAAGGTTGTATTGCTGCAAGAAACAGCAATTTCAACTTGTGCATCTTTTTCAATTTTTGCTTCCACTGGTGACTCAATAATTGTTTCTTTAGAATTTTCGCTGTTCACCAATAATTTAGTTTCTTCAGTGGAAATATTACGCTCTTGGGAAAGTCTGCTCACTTTTGGAATATCTTCCAAAACCAATGGAATCTCCTACAAACAAGCATTCCAAAACATCCACAATCAGCTTTAATGTGCAAAATTTAACATTAACATGTTGCAAATATTAGTAACTATGGTTAAGTAAATGGTGAGGTTGGTTGATACTTTTATTTAATGACCAGAAGGATTAGGTGAAACACTAATCCTTTACATTAGTAAAGGACAATCCTTAAACATTAAACACAAACCTCAAAGTTTCACCACTCCTACTCAAAGCTGTTAAAGAGTTCTTTCACATATCTTACTTTGCTATCTTCTCTTTCTTATTTTTTAGTTATTTTTCTGTAACAAACCGTTGGGAAAAGAATGAAATTGTGAAATGTGTTTAAGTAGCCAGTAAGAAAAGTTATTTTTCAAAATTATCATGATCATTTAAAAGAGATCAATCATCAAAGTGAAAGTGTTAATGAAAGAAATCATAATAAATCTTTTTGATGGAGAACTGTTACTGTTTCAGCATGTGTCTATTAAATGAAACGATGCTCTAGAATTGAGTAAAAACAACATTTCTTTACTAATATGTCCAATATAATACTCAGACATTTTCTACTATAGTTTAAATTTATAAAACATTATTTAATAAATAACGCATTGCTTTGATAAATGAAACAAGACAGTTGAGTTTAATGTAAATACTTGATTCTAAATATGACTTTTTTATCCAATATTCACTTGGATAAAAAATCAATATAAGTCAATGCTAGCTTAAAAACATCACATTTTGAGTCTAGAAAATTTAGAATGTTAAATCTGACAGCTAAGAACCTGGCATAGTAACAAGGACCAGGCAAAGAAACTTGACCAGAATCTTTGTCAGAATCTGGCAAAAAAGCCAAGTCTGATAGACACACTAGAATATGCTCTAGAAGATAGAGTCTGGCACGAAAGCAAAGATCTGGCACATTAATAGCTTACATATAACACAATGACACAGTGTAACAAGAACTCCTTAATAACAGATACTCCGTACTAAACAGATGCACAGTAGTTGTTGTTGTGAGAATATGACACAATGTGTGAAATGTATTACCAATTGATGATCAGAATTCCACAGCAATAAAGACAAAAACACTCAAATAAAAAATGAATCGTTAAACCTTATAGCCTACTTATAACCACATTCATAGAATTTATAGAAAAACATAGAAATAAATAGCCACTGACATCTGATTATAGTTTTGCATATGCCTACAAATTTTACATTTTGAAGACAAAAAATCTTCATAAAATTTTTAACAGCTTTTGTATGAGTTTTCATTAACACCAGGTACCCTACCAATAGAACTAGAAATAACTATAAAAATTAGAGCACACCACTTCTTGGTTCTTGCATTACAATATAGTGAAACCTTAAGTCCTTGTTTCCACCAAAACACCTAAAAAAACGATAGAGCTGAATTGAGGTTTATAGGTTGGGACTATAGAGATCCGAGAAATCGAATTCAGGAATAATAAAGGAGGTTCCACTGTCCTTTCATTCATTCGTTGCTTTGTCCATAAGGGTTGTGGTGGGTAAGCCCCTGAACGACTTTCCTTCAGTTCTTTTGATCCTCTGTTGCCCAAATACCGAGACATCCCCAAGATGTCTCGCAGACTTTGAGAAATTGAGCTTGCCATCTGGTTCTTGGTCTCCCAATAAGTCTTTCCCGGGCTGGGTGTATGATTCCCAGATCTGTTGTGCCAGAGAATGCTCTAGAAGCATTCTCTAGACATGACCGACTCTCATTTGGGACCTCTTTATTTGGAGAAGTAGCAGCCTTATTCTAATGTCTTCCCAAATTGCTGAACTCCGCACTCTGTCGAGTAGCATGTGGCATGCAATCCTACTAAGGAACCTCATCAGGACAGCTTGTACTCACATTCTCGTTCTTTTGGTCATTACTGGGGTTTCTCAAACGGGATTTCGTGTTTCCTGAATCCTGGGAGTAAAAAAGCCTTTCCGTGAACCTGGAATGGGAACTAAATTTCCTGGGAATCCCGCTATCTTTCATTTCTATTGTTTTTTAAATTTCAATCATCAGAAATATTCTCACACGAAATAGGAATAGTACTAGTTTCTCAAAATAAGAATAAAACTTATTTTCTAGACTTTTTATTGCAAGAAAGGCAGACAGTACTTCTATTGATATTGTAGAAAAAATTGAGGCACTCGGAATAAGGAGTTATTAAGTCACTGTGAACGTATTGGTAAAAATCTGTGACTTAACAAGTTATTAGTTAATTACCGGTACTAGATTAGATGATAGTAGAATTTATGAAACCAAACTTAGTGTTTGTCAAAGCAATTTCCGTTTAGAATAACGAAATTTTATCTTT
>JAQIWH010007836.1:0-10939 GCA_034695005.1 Cryptops parisi | reverse complement strand
AGACATACAATTAAAACTTGACGACAACCTCTTTATTTTGGTACTTTCGTTTTTTTTCTACGATGTGATTTGTGGGAGAACGATGGAAACAACAATTTTTACTTGCACGCTGTTATTATTGAGATTCTGTTTTGAATAGTCAGTTGTCTGTCGGAGTAAATTGGTGTCGTTTTTTATTACAGTATTTTTGTTGTTGTTTTTTCTTTATTTACAGAAGTTGAAGATGATCCAAAGATGAAGTCATCATGGAACTAGATTGGAACCGTTCTACGTTTCTTTTTATTTTGTTAGCTGCAGTGTCATGTGAGTAGAGTTATAGTTGAAATTCGGCATGACACTTGTTGAACATAGAAAAAGGTTTGTCATCTATCTGCACAGCTGTTAATCATTATGTGTGATATATGTATAGCGTATCAGTAGACCAATACTTCATTATTCCACTTTCATGGCACGCTGGTTTAATTTTTAATGTATTTTAGTCATGTTTTCATTCATCTTGCTGTATGTACCAGTATGCAAAATAATATAAAAAAGCTACCACAGAGTGTACAACTACACTCGAACGTTTTCTTTCAACCTAACTATTCAGTAAATAATCATGATACATCTTTGTTTCTTATAGGTATTTCAAGCTTCCATGTTGCTATGAAAGTTGTGGAATCTCCAATGGCATATGGGTCAGTTCACTCACTGAACGAGATACAACATTGAGTATTAACTTAACTATGGTGCTAACTTACATTTTTTGGGGGGGCATGGGGCAGTTTTAATAATAACGATCTGGTATTGCCTGTGGTGGCTAATCATGACAGCCTTGTTTTACAAGTTTCACCAAGTAACTTCTCAGGACCTCATCAGTTGCAACAGTTGCTTGGAAATTGCTACAATATCACGGATACACAGTAAGTGGACTTGCAGAAAAGGTTGCAAGAATACTTTTATCAATGGCAATTTTAATTGTATGGTATGTTCAAATAGTGAATGTGTGAACAACCAATAGTGTTGGTACTATCTAGTCAAGTATTTGTACATGGTTTGCTTTGATTTGTTAATTAATAATTAATTAGGATTAGGTAAATCAAATGTTAACCAAATTGTTATTGTATGTTTTGTTGAGGTGATGCTTTTTGATCTTTGCTCTTCCGGTCTGTGAGGGCTGTTTAAAAAAGTATCCTACGTAATTTTTTTTTTTTTTGGAAACCAGTTGTACTCGAGCACAGTGCTGCAGTGGACCCTACTGCACGTGCACGATTTTTTGTAGCCTTCCCTAATCGGTCATTCGTTGTCATGCAACCATCGTTCGCTGTTGTGTAGCAAGTGTACATTGTTGCATTGTTACGTCAAGCAAACGTGGCCAACTCCATGTTATTTTATGATATAACAATGCAGCGAACACTCGTTACACAACATCAACAACAATCATTGCCTGGCAATGATTGAAAAAAATCACGCACGTGCAATAAGGTCCACGGTAATACAATCTTGCTTAAATCTTGCTTCTTGGCTCAAAACTGATTTCTGAGAAACAAAATAAGGCCCGATACTTTTTGAACAGCCCTATTAAAAATCAACTGAGTTATTTCTTTTCAGATATCAATATTCATTTTGCCCTTTCAATAATGTAACACAATTTGAATTGGCTAATCGATGGAATGCTTACCAAGGTGTCTTAGGGTAAGAATCTTTGCATTGAACTCTGTTTTCATATTTTCTTTAAATTTGTTTTGTTTTTTTCCTTAAATTTTCATTAGTGAATTTTGTTTACTTGCAGTGTGTGGCAGGAATGGAATATAGCTAATAACACATTTGTTTCTATGTCAATGCTAAAAGGTGACAAATGTGGATCTGTGGATCGTTCAGTTGAGGTAGTTATACGATGTTGATATTTGTTTTGGTGTTTGGTTAGTTAATCGCTTCTGAATTTAAAGGTATTTCTGGAATGTGGAGAAAGCAACCAAATTCGAGATGTCCTAGAACCCAAGAAATGTCAGTACCACTTGTATTTTTACACGCCTCTAGTCTGTCATCCTGATGCGGTAGTGGTTTACCCTCGTTTACCTCGGGTATTGCAAACGGAGTGGGATGAGCTGGAAACGGAATTAGCTAATGAAGAACTCACTCCAAAGGTGCCACAGATTTAAGTAATACTGTTCAATAAATGTAGTCATTAAGATGTTCACATCAATGAAGCTGTCCTGTTTGGTGTAGTGAAAGAAACACCACAGTAATTCATAAATCACCCATTTACAATTCTGCTTTTATTTAATAGTCGGTTGTTTTTAACTTTGATTTGTTAGTTGCATGATGGAAAGTTTAGTAACTTATTTTTTGTATCATTGTTTATTGCAGGGTTATGAAGAAGGACTGAATAGAATATTTATCAAAGCCGGCTACCAACGTGGAACAGTTGAATTTAATAATAATTCTAATGGAAATGGTTCTCATTGGAATGGTACCAGTAAACAGGACCCCTGCTCTAATTATACTGAATGCGTCAAAGTAAGAGCGTATGCATGAAATACAATGTTACTGCAAATTACAGAATTCAGTTATCAATATATATATTTTTTCATCATTAGGAAGTAGACGAGTTAAAGCGAGAGATTGAAGCTCTTAAGTTGCTGATGGAATTAAATGCTCTACCCGATGGTCAGAAAAATCAACAAAAAGCTTGGCTGCACTGACCAACTTATCAACGGGTGTATTACTGTACTAGTGAATGGACAATGTCCTAAACAATAGTTGTTTTGGACAAATACTGTTTCTATTGGCAATAAATGGCAAACGGATATTTTTTAACTAAAAGTTAAACTAAATAGTTTTAGTTTAAAAAACTAAAACTAAATGTTTTAGTTTTTTAAATAAAAGCCATTTTTATTTGAAAATTGTAAATACGTTTTTGGAAAATGTAGTTATGATTTTCAAATAAAAATTGCTTTTGTTGAAAATACTGAAACAACTTTTTCAATTAAAATTTTTTTATTTATAGTTCAGCTTGGTTTGTATTGATACCACCGATTAAGTTTAAATTTCATAGTGAGTTGAAAATTGAAGCAATTTATTTATACCTGTAAACTAGTCATAACTTTCATTTCTTTTTCTTTGTGTTAACTAATAGTGGTTGTTGATAATGATTACTGTGTTGACATTCCCCAGATTAATTGAAGCATGTTGAGTAAAGCATTATTAAAGCTTGGAAACAATGAATAGATTAATTGGTTATATTGTATTAATTGTTCAATGATATTAAAAGTGGAAATGATTCTTATAAAACAATTTTCAGGTGAAAGTTGCTCTAGCTTTAGTATTGTTGTGTGTAATAGAGTATCGTCATTTTTATAACAATCTAGTTTGAATGTGTTTTTGTAATTTAAAAGAAAAATATTTTTGTTGTAATTAATAATTCAATTATTTACATAGGCGTTAAGGAAATAATGCACCCTGTAAGTACCTCTGCCGTGCGGAAATGAACAGCGAGCTGAGAGAACCACGGTTCAACGCATTGCATTGTGGGATATCCCATTTTTACAGTTGTTTGGCGTCTTCGCTGCGTCGGCGTCGTCCGTTTGTTTCTTCTTCTCCTCGAAAAAATGTAAGTGGTATTTTTCATCTCGAATCATCCTTTTACGAAATAAATTAGGAATACGAGAAGTGATACCTACTAAAAGGTGCAAGAACGGCTTTGATAGTGATTGATGGTGGGTTGTTTATGAACAGGGCTCGAAGCAGAAGCACAAGCCGAAGCCGCAGTGGAGGATCGAAGAATACGGCTGCTAAAAAAGGCAGCGACAAGAAAGAGAGGGGACGCGACAAAGACAAAGAAAAGGACAAGAAACGACGAAATGGATCATCCAGCAGTGGAAGCAGTTCTTCCGATAGGTAAATAATAGTTAATTGCAACGAACCCGCTTAATCGCTTGGCATTTTGGTTGGTTGTGTTGACAAACGGAACCAAGTTGAATGTTGTTTCGTACGTCACCAGCTAGTGGCAATTGGTGCCTATTTTTAAAAATGGTGTGTTTCCCTTTTTCGTTGGGCATGGCTTGATTGTCACGTTATGGGTAAAATGTCATAGGTAGCAGGCAGTTTTGCTTTTAACCTGTACACAGCCAGTTGCCCTCGCTAAACTGTTCCAAGTCTCCATCATCAACTATAATATGGTACACTCGTACAACGGGTTCGGTTCCAGCAGGCTCCCATCAAAAAGCAGAAAATGTATTAATTTTTTTTTAGTCACAAAAGCATCTAAAAGTAGGCGCTCGTTTTGTGTCAATTTACATGGACAACAGTTATGAAATATCAACTAAATTTAGGGGCCCCGTGGTGGTCAGAGTGTTTACCTATTGCAGCAGCAGTGGCTCGGGTTCGCCTCCCACTCGTGCCATGTGAATTCAGTTGGGAGTCTGACATCACAGGAGCAGGTTTTCTCGGGGTTTTTCCATTTCCTCCTGCATCATAAAAACCTGTTCCATGTTTATCATCCTCATCTCATCATTTCTAATTTCAATCAAGTCTGAGGGCTAAATGACATAGCTGTAAAGCTAGCCAGTGCCCTCGTTAAGCTCCAAGTACCTACCTATCTACCCTCAACTAAATTAAAAAATTTGTGGAATGCAACCGGGTATGTAGTGTGCTTTCCCTCACCATTTCTAACCAGAGGTACTGGGACAATGTCAAGAAACCCAACATGACTATTAAGGCGTGTTTACACGAAGCTAGTTTTGACGATAATTGGTGTCCTGACAGCGACTATCTCCACAGTTGTCTTCGTGTAAATGATGTCTAATGTCAACTTTAATATTTAATTTGAATGTTTTCTACCATTAAAACATATTCCTATACTAGTTTGGATATTACTGTAGATAAAGTTTTATGTACACGAAGATTGTTGTCACAAAATCCATTGGAAAGACTGTGAATCCACTTGTCTTGTTTATCAAAGCATTACTGTTAGCCCTACACATCATATTCAGTTGACTGTACTAAAAAGTAAACCTATTTTATGTTTACTTTTACCATATCATATTTTATGATATGGTTTTTCTCAAAAACTGACTTTTTGTGACGTTGCTTGACGATGACTTTTGATGACGAATGTGGGATTCTTGAACAAAATTTGGAGCATTAGTTTGCAGGAAATTGTGACTAATATAAACATTCCACCGAGGTACCACTTTGGCTAGAACTAACGTTTGTATAATGGGATGGAAGCTGCAGTTGCCCAAATCGGGCAACTTGTTCACAGGAAATTTAGATATTTTATAATTTTATCACCTGAAACCAATCGGGACATTGTGCGTTTCAACGCCCTTTGTCAGGACAGAGCTGAAAATAGGAACGTGTGGGATTCCTACAAGAGGCATGCCAATCGGCATTTAAGCTCGTCTGAACTCGTTCAGAATATGAGCCAAGAATTGGGACTCGCTCGAAGTTTGTGAGTTTTACTCGTTCAAACTTGTGAGTTTGCAAGCGTCCACTGAACACTGAGCTTCGGTTCGAGTTGAACGAGGTAAAATGTGCTGAACGGCAGTGAGAGACTCGCACGCAAAAACGAAATAGGCTTTTCGAGCCTCATAGGGGACTCAAACAGCTGGGAATCCCAGCTGTTTGAGTCACATGTGGATGGTCTCTATGACCTCTCGTCCACATGCGACGTATTCGAACATCTTTTTGTTTGAAACAGCGATAATAATTTAATCGTGTCAACAAAAAAAAATTGATTGTTTTTTTCGTAATTTTGGTGTTTTTATTTTTTTTTCTACGATGTGATTCAATAGGAAAAAGATGGAAACAATTTTGCTGAGAACTGTTGACTTGTAGACTGTTAGTAATATAGATTTTTTGCTGTATATACCAATTGACCTTCTGATTAAGTTTTGGACTCAAAGCATGAATTTAGGCCCCTCAAAAGTAATATCATGAAATGGTCAAATAAATCACGAGTGTATACAGTAAGTAGCGGAATCGATCTGCATTTTTGTACCGCAAAATTGAAATTTTTACATGAACCTATTTAACCTTGATCATTCAGCCATGAAATGGAAGATTCAACTAGGTTGATGATGATGTTTTTTTAGCTCCTCTGGCAGTAGTTCGCGTTCTTCATCAGCGAGCAGTAGTTCCTCGGGAAGCGGTAGCAGTTCATCGACGAGTGGAAGTTCACGTTCCAGCAGTTCCAGTTCGTCGTCGTCATCATCCAGAAGCAGAAATAAGAGCAGCGAAGCCCCGAAAGCAAAAACTGCAAAAGAACGCTCAAAGTAAATTAACTTTCCCATTACATGACGTGCCATCCATTTTAATATTGTTTCGCTAAGCTGGAATAATTTATTTCAGATCTGCATCTCCTAAGCGTAGAAAAAGGACTCCAACTCCGCGTCCCACAAAAATTCACATTGGGCGCTTAACCCGTAACATCAACCGCGAACACATTGTCGAGATCTTTTCCTCGTTTGGTCCTATCAGAAGTGTTGAAGTTCCTCCGGATCGTATTCACAGTCATTTATCGAGAGGGTTTGCCTATGTTGAATACGAGAATCCTGACGATGCTGAAAAGGCAATGAAACACATGGACGGAGGTAAGTACATTGTTTGTTTGTTTTGAACAACCATTTGGTCTCGAAGAACCTTGTTGACGAGTGGGCATCCTCTTTCAGGTCAAATAGACGGTCAAGAAGTAACTGCTGCACCTGTCTTGTTACCAAAACCCCGCCTTCAACACCCACGCCGAAGTCCGATCGGTCGTCGTCTAGTTCCAGGTCCATGGTCACGAAGAACTCCTCAGCGTTTCAGAGATCGCAGGAGGTAAGAAATCTTTTAGGGTCACGGTTAACTTATTTTACTTTGAGCATTCATTACCTATGTTGCTCGACAGGTACCGGTCACCCAGGCGCCGTTCCCGCTCCAGGTCACATTCCAGATCACGAACACGTTCACCCCCTCGTCGGAGGCGATACAGCCGTTCTAGCTCGAGCAGTTCACGTTGACGTTGCGGCTTATAGCTGATAAGCAGCGCTCCTGGTTTTTCATTTTATCTTCTGTCTCGTCGTTTTTTTTTGTTCCCTATGCACCAAGTCTGTAAAACCTACTCTTCGTCGTCGATGTTGAAAAATTTTATTTTGTTTTTGATACATTGTGGCTGGTAAGGTTAGTCATTTAAAAATTTTCCCCAGCCCATTCCACTCGAGAGACGAATTAGTTGAGAGAAGGTTGCAAAACACTAATAAATTTGTTCTGGACACAAAAAATAATTCGTGAATAGTAGAGAAAAATGACTTTTATTTGACATTGTCACGGACAAAAAAAAAAAATTATTATTCACCAAAATTAAAACGACTTCGTACGTTCAAGCTGTTAAACATAAATTAAAACAATAGGTGGATATCACGTGAAGATAAATAACTACTTTAAATTGCAATATGCAGTTGATGACAAATGACTTTTACGTAACATGGAATGGAAGCCATAGTTAATGAGTTCACAATTTATTCCTGGGGTGCCATTGATTTAGCCTGAGCTCTGACGCGCTTCTCGTACTCCAATCGGTTTTGGCTAGAACGAGAAACATCCAACATTTAAGCGATTGATTACATCCACTGAAATTCCAAGCAAAATTAACTCTTAAGGTGGTCGTACCAGTATATGGTGTATGCTTCTGCTTGGGCTGGATCTTTGATGTTTGGATCGTTCAGCAAATCCTGAATGCCGAGCAGTATCTAACGGGTAACAAGGGAGCTGTTGTAAGCAAGAAGACGACAACGATCATGCGGTTTACCTACAAATTGACAATCTCACTTGTTTGATCGTGATTGCTGGTCTCCAATCTTTTTCCTCGTCGAGCAGCGAGAGACACACCGTTCCAGACGGATACACGTTGGGATGAAACAGTGGTGGTTCAAATTTACCTGCAAAATTGGAATCTCGTGCTGTATTTCAAAAAAGTGTGTATGTATCTACAAATTTAGGCCTCGATAGCTAAGACCTACATACATTTTGGCGGTGATGATGGGTAATCGTCTTTGAAGATCATGCGTAGTTTGTACAAGCCACCTTCCCATGGTGTCTAAGGAAAATGAAAGAAGTAGTCAATTGTGGGGCTGTTGTGAAACACGTGTTGGTATCATTTTGAATAACAAAGCAAGAATGAACAATAGTTTTGCCCCTTCTTAAGAGTTAGATCCAGGGACCTCTGGTGTGTCCATCCTTGTTTTGTATTCAAAATTGTTCAAAGCTTCCTACTGCCAAGGTGATGGCAGGTCGAGGTACGAGTGTAAATGGGCACTGCCTACTTGTTGGAATACTTACCGATTTTTTGCCGGGTATGGCGCATTCCCAATTCATCAAATTAAGGGTTCCGTCGGGGTTTTTAGTCGGTCGTGCAACGAAGCCCTGCAGTCATCGAAAACGCTAAGTAAAAGGGTTTGGCTTTGTTCCCTGCAACGACTGGGCATTTACTTACGAATGGGTGATCTTTCCTCCACGCTTTCCTTTCTTCTGCCAATCTCGCAATAGCTATTCCAGACATCCCGAGTCTTTCAAGAAATGTCAAAAAAATCGACGACAAAGAAAATTAATACTCTCCCTCAATCGACGTTTGATAGCTAAGATTTCCCACCAAACTCGTTCGTTCATTTTTCGACTCGGTCGGTCGGCTACCAGTCGTCCAATAGTCAGCGAACGAGAATGGTATGGAAACTTAAACCACGAATTGAGTGAAGAACAGCAAGATGGATAAACAAACAATCAACTGGGTGGGTACCTTTAAAAATCAAGTTTTCGTTGATTGTTGACTGCAAAACGTGCACCTCACTCGGAGACCCAAAATACGGCTGTCGTCGCTAAGAAATAAGAGATTGTGGACAGCGCTGCGCTTTCGGAGCTAGAGTCAATCACCATCGAGTTCACATATTATTGTTCAGATAAAGTTTAAAAGACAATTTTTTATTGGACGATCCATCAGTCTTGACGCTGTTTCTAGCGTCTTTTTAACGTTGGCATTCGTAGCGTTGTTACTTTTTGTCGATGAATGGCGTTGTTCACTTTAACTTTCGTTTCCGTTTCGGTTAGTGTCCAACTAAGAAGCTGATTGGTTTCTTGTCGATGAGGTACTAACGCAATGAATTGTGGGAGTGGAAGCCACCAACATGGCCAAGGACGAGTTGTCTCCGTTGAATGATACTTGTGCAACGAAATTTGGAATGGTCATAATACACGAAATGAGAAGCTAACAACCACAACGAATAATCAACTGGTGCTGCTTACCAACTCTATGCCTTGGCCATAAGTAAGTGTTTGCTTAATTCAACTTTTTATCATTTTATCGTGGTCGGCCAAGTTTGAGTGTTGGTGAACTCGGGGGAAAGTTCCTCCCAAAAAGTTTGTTGGCTGGTGGCACAAAGATGGGTTGAAAGAGTCGGTGGTTGCAAGGCATCCGATGAGCCAATACGTCTACAGTCCGGTCGATACATTAAGCAAAAATAAGTCATTGTTGTTGTTGTAAACACTAAACGGAACGAGCGTATGCTAAGTAGGCTTCGCTCGTGACATTGAGTTGATAAAAATTTCGTAAGAGTTGACAAACCTGTTTCATGTGATAGGTTAAAAGGGTGTTGACATTCCCTGGTCAGTTGTCTACAACAGCCACAAAAAAAGGTATAATAAACAACCACTTCACAAAAGTTTGACAAACTTTTGAGGAGTTTTTATTTGTTGTATACGATGATCGATCGTATAAGTTTCAAAGGAAAAAAAAGTTGTTGGTGGGAGCAGCTTTGGTTTATCGTTGATCAGCTGTCATGCATGTCATGATGAGGACGGAGGAGGAGATAGTTATCGGGTGAAATCGTCAATGTCTATGTCGATTTTCACTTAAAGCTGTGGCGAAGTCTTCGTGGATATTTTGTTGGTGTCAACTTTTCGTTGTGAAACAACTATAAAGCTGGTTAGGTCATCATTCAGCTCTTCCCTTGTTTTTCACATCACTAAATCGACATTTCTTGTCTATCGTTAATGTTCCGAAATGGTCGATGGATTTGTAACTCATTAAGTCTTATTGACAAGTAATACGTTTTAAGTATTTACCACGAAAATTGATCATTCCACCTGTGAATCCTATACCAATACAATAAACACTGCAAAGGTATTGAATGATTTGCAGCTGTTGCAAATGCTACTTACTTACTTACTTACTTTTGACAAATGATAGCTGAAGTGTTATTGTTAGGGACCATAGCAAACGTATAACTTTTTATTATTGAGAACCAAACTGAAATGTGGGAAAAAATGACATTGACATAAAAAGAGCAATCTCCTATTTAAAGACCCTATTTATTTTACTTTCCTACTAAAATGGGAGGGACCAGTATTATCCATAAAAAAAAACAAATGTACAGTAAGTAACTGAAAGGTCGATAACATTTTGTAGGTACCAAAGTATGTCTATAATATATGTTCGCTGCACTCGTCAACATAGAAAACGAATATTTATATTCAGGCCTGTAGCCAGAACTATTTTTCGGGGGGGGAGAGTCTGGGCTCAGACAATTAAAATAATGAAGAGTGTTATGTTGCATGTCATGAAAAAGATTTCAGGGAGGGCCCGGGCCCTCTGGCTAGGAGCCTGTACATAAACAACTTGTTAAAGTTCGATCATGCCAACAAATTGGTTTTATGAATGGACACCTAGGGTCTATGTCCTCTAATTAGTTCTGGTAATCGACGTTCTACTGTACTTTATATTAGTAGTTAGTACAGTACAGTACAGGGTAGGTACTACATTACTGTTGTAACTATGATGTAGTACAGCGGGCTGTTCTGTACAGGGTAGGGTTTAATCAAGTTCAAGTAACAAAATAATGGAATGTATAATAATAATAATAATAATAATAATAATAATAATAATAATAATAATAATAATAATCACAATCCATATTATTATTATTAT
>JAQIWH010007835.1:0-10939 GCA_034695005.1 Cryptops parisi | reverse complement strand
TGAAAACAGCCACAAGTTTCACTTTAATAATCAAGCTCAACACAGGGTTATCCACAGATATCCTTACAATATATATAATCTTTGGAACTCTCTACCTTACAGGCTTCGCAAATTTGCCTCGAAGTTTATATTAAACAAACACCTAGTCATTCTAAACTAATTCCTGATTCTGATCGCGTTATTACTAAAAACGTCGCAGGCCTATACAAAGAAAAATTTCATACTATACTCCAAAATAAAAATATGGAACTGAATCAACCCGTCAATCGGTTGAATCAATCTCATTAGTTGAATCGTTTCTTCATAACTGAAATAATTGACTTTCGGTTTCAGATTGTAGGACTGCCTATTTTATGTACTAATATACCATACAAGGGTACCCGTGCGAATCACGGGCTAATTGTTAGTTTGATATAATGTTCATATTTAAAATGTAGGATCTTTCATTTAAATAATGTACGAATAAATACAAAATAATGTTATCTTGGTTAGATTAGGGATTTAGCAGGTAAATCATAGAGTGCATAGACAAGGTGTGAACTATACTTGATTTCAAACATTGCCTATGTAACTGAGTCAATGCATATATTCTAAAATACCGGTACTGAATGCATTGTCTCATTTTAGATTATAAACATGTATACTAACATACTATAAACACAAATTGTACTATGTTTTTTACATAAAAAAGGGTAATCAATTACAACCAATGCGATTTATGTTTTCTCATCAATAGTTTGAACAAGTACAGTACCGTACATTAAAAATGCTTCTTAAACATAGCCTTTATATAGCGTACTGGCATAGCCTATACAGATATACTTTATGTACATAACTAGTACAACTAATACATAATTAGTACAACATAACATACTTAAATAGAACTCTACCATTTGTACTATTTCCATTGTTTGTGATGGAAAATAAATTATGCAAAAAATTAATTTTTGATTTCTGCATGTTTCAATTTATGTGAAATTTGATTTATGAAAAATTTGATTTATGCAAATTAAAACTTATGCAATCTTTGAGTAATATCCACTTATGCGTGTTTTGAGTAATTCCATTTTTTTATTTCTGCAAGCTTCGATTTATGCGAATTTTGATTAATGCGAAATTAAATTTATGCGATCGTTGAGTTGTACGATTTATACGAGTTTTGTGTAATTTCATTTTTTGATTTACCGGTACCGTATTTATATATGCGATTTTTTTTACATTGGACTTATGCGGTTCTCGTTTTATGTGGCTTTTTTTTGGAACGTTAGACTATGTAGTATATTCTCATACATAAACGACTGTAAATGGCAGTACCGTATGTAATCAATTCAGGGCTCACTCACAAAATCACAAGTGAAGTTAATATAAAGAGTATAAAAATACTTTATTATCCACTTTTCTTAATCACATCTTAGGCCTACTAATCGTAATTAGCACTTGAATTATTAACTAGTTTAACTTTATTAGATTGGATTAGATGGCTTATTTTATTCCAGATGGAATCGTTGGGCAACACAGAACTTAATACATAGACAAAAAAAATAGGTAAAAAAAAAGAAAACTAAAAACAAAACAAAATTTTATAAGTCTCACTATAGCTCGATACAGGGCACAGAAATTGTCGACTAATTACTATTTTTAAAATAACCAGTAATTTTTTTGTTAAAAGGTTTACAGTTTGCAGAACAGATTGCTCTTGAACAACTGAATATGCTAAACCTTATTTTATATGGAACTTTATTGCACACAACACCGACTGTATTTAAATTTGTATTATTACATAATAGGCCTAATAGTGTAACATGTCTCAAACTATGATTTGGACAAACATTATCGACTGACGTAACCTGAAAAAAAATGGCGGGAGTGACTTTTTCTTTCCGGACAAAATCCTCGAACTGTCAAAGAAAGTGAGGATTTGCTGTTGTTCGTTCCCAGCAAAGAGGGCAAAGAACGTAATGAAGGAAATTTCCTCGATTTAAATCGTAGCTCATTCTTCATTAGTGTCCACAACTCGGAACGTCCCTTCGTGTTCTGTCAGTTCTAATAGGTGCAATTAGACGTTATTATAGAAAACAGTGCCCTCTCTTTAACAACATGATTGATTGCTTCGGCTTCTAATAGGTTACGAGCCGCACTTTGTGATTCTTTTTCTTTTTAAATATCTAACTTGTTCTCTTTTCATTTTTTCTCCTAGCTTTCTTCGTTTCTTTCCCAGAGGCATATGATGAACAACTTATCACTATACACGTATTTTCTTTCGAGTTTTACCATCGAGGATATGAAAATTATTACACCTGGCGATGACGACAACACACAAAAAAGTTTCATTTGCAGTTGCTAAAAATCTAATTACAGTTTTCACTTCTAAAAATAATTTAAAACATGTTTACTGCTTGAAATATGGGATTATTTTTTCCTTTAAACATTGTTGCTCATTTATTATCACTTGGGTTCAACAGTTTACACTGAAATCAGGTCCTTCCAAGTATAAAAAAAAAAAATTAGTCCGGAAATTCTCCATTACCAGACATATGTGTGTTAAAATTGCCCCCCAGCTTTGCACCTATATACAGGGTACGTCATCATTTTCTCCCCAGTTGTCAATTCTGCTAAAACATGACACGTCTGATCTAAACGATTGAAGTTTTCCTTCAGGCTTTTTTATATAGATAAGTATAATTTCAAATATGAAAAAAGAACAGCTAATTTTTTTTATCTGAAAATTGTAAGCTTGGTTGTTTTCTAAAATACGGTAGATATTTTTAACTATTCGTATCTATCGTACGTAACTTAAAATACGTATATGTTATCAAAACTTAGAATGGCAGTTTAGACTATAAATTACTTATAGGCAGTGGCGGCTTTAAAACCGACTTTTAAAGGGAGGGAAGTTACCTTAAATTTCATGACAAATATGGCAAATCAACCTTCCAATGAGTGTTTTGAGCCAAAAAATGCACAATTTTGCTGTTTTTTCCCTCTTTTTTTCATAAAAATTTCCATACACAGATTTAACACATCAATGAACTAAACATGTTGGGGGTGGGAGGGGGGTTAACCCCCTGATCCCTTACCAGTGCTTATAGGACTACCTTTAGCCTCAATAAGTAAGCCTAAACCAATAAATAAACAAAAAATAAATAAAAATAAAGAAGAAAATAATCCCTTTTGTGCAGAGATTCAAATTGTCTTAGTGACCTGAAACAAGTTTGTCAAAAATAAAGATCTTTTTCTATCCAGTTTTTTGACATAATCGATTGTGCTAAAGGCCATTTAGGCCTATCTTGCAGAGTCAATGCCAAGTGGAACATGGCGGCAAACAACACAGACAAAAGCACCACCTCCTTCCGCAAGTGACAAGACACCTGCAGAGCCACTTAAGAATGTCATTCACATTCGTTGTGGATTAGAAACCGGCAAACGGCTCACGAACACAGACCCCCTACTATTAAGCTATGTACTACAACGAGCTGTACTGTATATCTAAGTTGTAGTGTTGATAGGCTATAACGATTCACTAACAACCCCACTTTATACAGTACATAAATACAGAATAAAAGGTAGCTTTATACGTTTTTCTATACGTATACGCCTCTTTTTTTTATAAATACATGAAAACTAGAAGCTTTTGTGTTCAAATAATAAGCTTCCTTTTTTTCAGATAACACATAAAGAATGGAGCTACTAGAACCCGTAAAACTGAGTGTGTATGTGTATACAATTTTGTATGGCTATACATTCATGAGCTACTCTAACAAGACCGATGATTCAGTGACTCAATTCAGTAAATTACTTTAAAGTTCCGGATCCAAATAAACTGCCTTAACACTGCACACAAATCAAGCACAGAGGAGGTTAAAATTCCAGAGTTATGTCGTCATTTTGGCTTTAATACTAAAAACGCATAGGGACCTATGACTTTCCAACTCGAAATTCCTGATTCTGTGGGTCCACACCAACGGTGGGGTGGTGGTAGTGGTTCGATTAATCAATTTCATCTCTTCTCCGATTATTTATTGGCTCCGTGACGAAGGTCACGTGGTTGCCGTGTGAGCGCGGCTTCCTTTGATGTCGACCGCCGAAGCCACGCGGCGAGCAAACACCAACAGAGGCGCCTGTACAGGTGACGTGGTACTATGGCACCTATTGCAGCTACATTATCAATCCGACCGAGAGGGAGAAAAAGAGAGAGAGAGAAAAAAAAGCGATAGAAAGAGAGAAAGATAGGTGGGAGGAAGCCCACTTCCGGTTCTCTACCTCGATCCCACGCCACCAGCAGTCAGACAGGGGAGCTACTCGGCGCTAATTGGCAAAAGCTATAAACAACGACAACGACTCAACTATCTAACTGCACCCATCAACGATTTTTCAGCTGTGTTTTTTAAGGAACTAAGACAATTTCTTGTTGTTGTTATTATTATTACTACTAGTATTCTTCTAACAATACATTGACTAACGAGGAATACAAAACTGGTCACACGTTGTGGTCAAAATCTTTAAACCACAAGTTTACAACGATAATAAAAAAAAGCCATGCTCGTAAAAAGAACGACATGAAAAAAATTATATTTTGCAGGATGTTCGCTCATCGGTGCATACAATCCTGGTGAATAAAAAACAAATTCTAATATATTCTTGGAATTTTGTTTGGTCACTGATATTTTTATGTAAAAAGTGAAAATTTCATTTCATGAATGAAACAAGTCTCATGTCGTGTGTATATCCTGTACAATGACTACCTCAGGTTAGTGAAACAATTTTGTGTGTTTGTTGTTAACGTTTGTAGAAAAGCTATAGCTGTAATGCGAGCAAACACTGCCATCACAGCACGTGTCGATTAAATAGACGAGGAAATCGATTGACTTTGGTCCCGGATGAGAACTTCATTAATCATTAAATGGACGCTGTTAATTACGCTGCATTAGTAACATCCTCATTTAGTAGAAAACGCTACAGGAGAAAAAATCGAATAAAAAACCATTTGTCAAATAGCAGAGTACAATGCATTAATTACACTAATTTTGTCCCGACAGACATCAACGTTCGAAGATTGATTTCAAATCCCATAAACTACACTGCTTAAACTTGTCAAACCAAAAATAGATAAACTGTTGTCGTTAATAAACTTTATGTAAACTGATAATGATTTTTTATATAAAAAAAAAGTTCATTGCTCGCGTGTGAACCTAATTAAAAAAAGTTAACAAAACATGTGTATTGCGAATGTTGTAACATAATGCTAATATAACATTTGTACATTGTAACAGTTTCAAAAAAAAAAAAAAGCGGCAAGTAATAAAAATTTTGAAAAAATCCACCATCAATTCCTATTTTAAATATAAGGCACATACAGTACAGTCGTCACCAAACGAGAGTGTATAACGTTAATTCTGTCATCCTTTCTGTAACTTAAGAATCATCACGAGTTGCCATTTTGGTTTAAAAATGGTCATTGCACGTCGCACGATCATGTATTAATCTGAATAATAAAAACAAAATTATTAAACAATATAAAAGCCAAGTGTCTGTCTCTGTACCTCAATGTTTCCATGACAACAAACGTAACCATAACATAACATAATAAAAGTGTTATCGTACCAACACAAACATAAGCAGTAACTAACGAGATTAAGTAAACAAAGCACTAACTAACGTTGCGAAGCAACATGAGGCAAAACAATAAATTTAACGAATGTTGCGGAGCAACATGAGTTAAATCAATGAATAATGTTTATAAATTGAATCAATTGCCTCACATCATTTTCGACGGGCATACAGCTCGTCACGTGAGAATAGCTCAGCTTAAACTTTGATTATTTATTTAAACTAAGCAACTTTCCAAGTTGAACAACGTCCAAATGCAAACTCGTGAACAATAATAAATAAATAACTAAATTGATAAATAAATAAATAAACAAACAAACATCAAACTTGAACATTCCGAAAATAATTGTCTTGGTTATTGTGAATGGAAAAAATCTCATTTGATAAAGATGTTTACTAACTGTCGATATTGATTAGAATAGCTGCACCATATAAATAGGTAATCCTTCACAAAGCTGCGTATGTATACAGTAGTATAAGTACCGGTATATAAACGATAACCGACTTCAAAATTTCACCGCTTAATCAACACTTGAGAGAAAACTAAAACATAATTCGAGTCTTGAATCACAATAAAGCAACCGAAGTCATTCATACGGGTCACTGCAAATCCTAAATTGAAAAAGCAACCATAAAAAAAACATAAACAACAAAAAGTTGCAACCTTTACGGAGAGGCAAAGATGAAAGTCTCCGATCCCAACATCATCAACTATAATTGATAATACAAGTAAACTCAACAAGTACAAAAAAATAACCCACTTCTCCATTTGAAATTCCATCCTTTTTACTCATTTCACGCCTTTTGGACGTGGATCGACAAACGGCACCGCTTTGCGAGAAAAAAAAATGAGAGTCAGTCTATCGGAACTGCGTGCGAAAAAGATTGACTGACAGACAGCACAGCATCAAACATGTCTCCTGTACCTATCCTTGTGTGTGTATGTATGTATGTGTGATTTTCTTCAGCTCGAAACACGAAGAGCCCCGAAAAAGAAATACGAAAAGAAAGAAAGGAAGAGAGAAAAAAAGGTAAAGAAAGAAACAAGGGGGCAAATGGTAAGAAATGAGCAACAAGGATGCCGGCGCCTGGAGCTATTCGGCAGCGTTCCAGGCAAACAAGATCTCTCACACCTTGGCCCCCACCCTCTTGTCTCACCTGTAGTATACGTTCCAGCCCTGTTGCTGCTAGCTGCCACACTTCAGTGACCTCTTCCGACGACCACGACGAAGAGGAGGAAAAGGAACAAGAAGAAGAAGAGAAAAAAATAGTTCCCAATGACAAACGCGTAATTGCTTAATGATTAACGATGGTCACCAAAAGCGGGTTGATGGAGTGACAACGGTGACCTTCTGTTTATTAAGTTTGCAAATCGAAAAGAAAAAAACAAAACAATATAGCAGAAAAAAAAATTCTGAAGCTAACAACTTTACTTCCGGTATAAGAAAAAAATTATGAAATGAACAATCTGTATCCATTTCTGAAACTACTTGTTAGTTAATCAAAGTCAAGTTGTTGTTTTTTTTTGCAATGATTGTTTCTTATCATGGCAATGCAAATACTAAACAATTATTTTGTTCGTTACACACTTAACGAATGGCTACCAAAAGAGAAGGTCATACGAAATACGATACATCTACAGTGTAATTGACGTTATTGATTTGTGACGGAAAAGGTCTCAGCAGCGATTAACTGTCTCGCCATAATCGATATAGATTACGAATCATACTGATTTGTTGCTGCCCCCAAAAAAATCCTAAGACACGAACTTGAATATCCAGTTTATCTAATTATCAATAGTAAATTACTTCCATCGGGCTACACCTCTGCCATTCATTTGCATACGTATTACTAATAATAACGGTAAATAAGAGTGTAATAGTCGAATTGACCAATATATAAAATTAGACAATTTGTATACAATGTACACACAATCAGTTTTCTTTCGTCCAAAGGCTAAATATGACAAGTTCAACTTTGAACCGGATTTTCTTGACGCAAAAAAACCGCTGGTAAACATGCGTCATTAAAACCGTGAAATCCGGATCAAATTTGAACACACTCAGTTTATAAAATAAATTATAATCTCGTCAGCCAACCAATATTGAAATTTGAATCCAGCTAAATATACAGGAAGTTTTCGATTTATGCGAGTTACGTATCGCATATATCACTATCGCAGTACGTAATGGTATATGCGATTTCGCTATTACAGTGGAATCCGATTATTATAATTATGAATAATGTTATCACTCCGTTATTGTTTCCATTATCAGTCGGTCCAAAAACACTAATTTTTTTATCCATGTTAGCCTGTTATTGTTATCAAAAAGCACTAGTTTTAAAGTGGTCATAATAACCGGATTCCACTGTATTTAGAAATCATCGTTATATGCGAGAAATATTGTTCGTGGTTTTTCTATTTTGTGGGATTTTTTTCGGGATGTTATTTTCGATATATGCGAGTTTTTCGCAAAATTTGACCACCTCGCATAAATCGAGGACTAGTATGTTAATATTCACCCCAGTTCACTCTTATACTCTATGTACTGTAATTAAAATATACTGTATACGCACATCTTGAAAGGCAAAAACTTCATTAATATTTCTAACTAGTTTTGACCATAAAACAAGCCTATTAAAAAATTAATGTATTTCTTTCATAGACCTATTGTCACAAACAATAGAGTAAAACATCTGGCATTGCAACGACTTGCAAAACTTAGTGTAGTATAGTTTATCATCTATTATTCTCGATGCAGCATTATTGTTTTTTTTACAGTACTTGCGTTTTATTTTTTAATACCAACCACCATCAATTCCCTGCCCTTTTATCATCACTGTTCCGCCAAAATCCCTTACGTCTTTTTTGTTTTCACTTCCATCAAAACTTTGTTGTTTGTACCATTTGTTTTCATTCAACTTGAAATACACATTTTTTGAGAGGAGACAAAAACCTTTCAAGTGTCGAAGAAACAATTTTCGCGAAAGAAGCTCAAAGTTAATTAATGTAATCCGAGAAATGTTTCTTTCATGACTACATAATAACCACTGTTTGGCTTCTCTAAGTACATGTCACGCTAACATTATACAATTTAAAAAAAAAAATTATAATTTTTTTTTAATATTAATTTTTAACCTGTTTACTGTCATTCAATCGAACCAGGAAAGCAATTTTCTATAGCATAAAAATAATAATAAAAAAAAATTAATGTATAACTAGTAAGAATTTTATGAAAAATAAAAATTCGATTTTTATGCAGTGGGCGTCGAACTTACAACATGAAATTTACAGACCTTGATTAAATTTTGAAATTTACCTTGTCAATAAACTAATTGTTTCCTTATTTTATACAAGCCACCTAACACACACATTTTTTTGGTGTCGCAAATCGAGCAATTTGTGGACAACTTTTAAGTCAGCTAATTTCCGTTGGTTGGGCAATAAGCTGAGGTCACACAAATTGTTCGAATCGCTACACCAAAAATTGCGCCTGTCAGAAGGCTTTAAAATAACGAACAAAAAAACAAATCGTTGAAAATAAACGCTAAAGAAACGAACCTAACGTAAATTATTATATCTATATGGTAACAATAATTAAATAAATCGTTTAGACCCCTAGTGATATTTTAATAATTTAATTCATTTTTTACTTCGCGTTAAATTTCTCAACCAAAACTTTCAAAAAAAAAAAATTTTTTTAATCTTCTTTGTTGAATATCAAATTAAGTGGTGGATGTTGACGACATCGTTTAACGTAGTTATTTCGAAAATAACGTGCCAAGAACATGATTTAGAATTTAAAACGCCAAGACTAAAAAAAACCAAAACAATATCTTAATGCACTTATAACGCAGTCGGTGTTGTGATTTAGGATAACAACGTAAAAAATGGTAGGAAGCTACGTGTTTAGAAAATTAAACTTCTTATTCGCTCGGGTATAAAACAAGTATACGATACAGCTTTTTCATTCATTTCGTCGTCCTATCATTAGCTTTCGGTTGGCATTTACAACGGCACAGATGTTCATTCATGGTAATTTCCAGTTTAATTACTCCATCGCTGTACAATTTCGTTTTTTTTTTCTACATAGGTACATTTTGATGTTTTTTTCGTATTTTAATACTACCGCACGCCCATAGGTCTTCGTGTCAAGTTAGTTTCACATTAGGTTGATTTGTTTGTTGTTTTCCGTGCATTTGAATTAAACATTTGGAATGAACAACAATTTCGGTTTTGCAAGCGTAACCATCCGTACTTTACCTTTTACACAATCATGACCTCCACATTGTATACTTATTCGAACTTACATCTAAAATTAATGTAAATGATTAAGATACATGCAGAACATAAAAAGTTCACATTTCTATTACGGTATATAGAGTTTTGATTTTTACTGTTCACATAAATTAACACCAAACGTTCGACACTAAACCAATTTGATACTCTACTACTGTATTATCTAGATAAACGATTTCATGGTGAAGCAATAGTCGAATAAAAGTTTCTCGGAAGCCATGTTAACGTCAAAATCTATTAGGTATGACATTATTATAATCTGCTCCAGGTGGTAAAATTTAACACTCATTCGTTAAAGTAACAACTATAAATATTATATTGACAGTTAAATTCGAGTGTTGTGGAAATCCATTTCTTCCTGCAACTGGAATTTAACCAGTTCACCTTCAACTATGCGTCACCCAACCACATTTGAAAATGCAAAAAATAAAAATAATAAAATTGAAGAACAAAACTACAGTGTGTCCCGAAACACACATAGACACGTTTTGAAAATTAAAACCATAAATAACACTGTACAGTAGGCTATATGATGATTAATAAAATATCTAGCAACAACGTTACCTACGTAATCGGAACTTTTGAGACACTCGGTATATTTCAACTAAGAATATACTGTAAATGAGTGGAAAAACAAGTAAGCATACACCTGAACCTAAAAATTGGAAACAGTCCACGCCTATCTTTGACTAGTAGCAAAATTGACAGTTTGCTTATCTCTTGTCTTTCCGTTTTGGTTTTCGTCTTGTATGTTAACTGCTCCTGTGATCAAGCCTCTAGTTACAAAAGAAGTGAAACGTTAGGTTTTTTGTCAACTGTGCTACCCGGTCAGTCAAAGGTAGGCGTGCATTTTTTCCAATTTTTAGGTTCAGGTGTTTGATTACTTGTTTTTTCATGACATATATAAATTTTTATACATTATATTATTATATATGTACTAGTAAGTAACCCGTCAAAAAATGACGAGGAATTTCTTAGGTGGTAAAAAAAAGGTTCTATTGTATGAGTTGCATGGTCCAGTGGTGTAAGGTG
>JAQIWH010007834.1:0-10940 GCA_034695005.1 Cryptops parisi | reverse complement strand
TTTTTAACCAATAACTATGCCCATTTAGTGCCTCCATCTCACTATAAGGCTTGAACGGTAAAAACCGGTAAAAACCGATATTGTGAATTTCCGTCGGTAATTTACCGGTTTTGAAAATATCGGTAATTTACAAACCCTAATTGCTACACCTTTCAAAGGCTTTCCAGCGTGACACCGCGTGTTGATGGCGCCACTCACAAAGGTCAGTGGAGAATCAGTTAGCGCCCTACTTATAGTCATGTGTCATCCACTTTTGTATCCTTACGCGTTGCTGAACGCAATTCAACAATGCTATACTTTTTATACATTATTTTCACTGTAAAAATAAATATATACGTATATATAAAATCAACTATTTAACAATAACAAGTAGAAAAAATAAACATTTTATTATAATAATATTTAACACATAATATTTATTTATTTATTATAATAATATTATAATATTATAATATTTAATAATAGTAATATAATATATTATAATATTATTATATTATACATTATAATATTATAATATAATATTATAATATTTATTATAATATTATAACAAATAATATTTAAACCATAACGGTGCCGTGCACTTCCAGTTTCAGAGAGTTTCAAGAAAATTGCAAGTCAGTTTTTCCCAATATTGGTCGGAAAATTCATCCGGAATCAGCATCAAAAAATACTTTTTCTTTGCAAAGAACCTAAACGGTATTCTTATCCCTTCGATTATTTTAACCCCCATGTTTATTTAACACTATTTTTGCACACAAAACCTGACTAAAGAAAAAAAAAATATTAGAAAATGTATCCTGTCACATGCGTATTCACAGCAGAAGTTTCTATCATTTTGCTGAACTAATCAGTTTTACAATGACTACTGCACTGTGTGAGTGGATTCAAGAAGAGTTAATCGGTTTTTGTAAACAAAAAAGCCACTAAAAGCCAATCGATTAATGATGTCTGTTTGACATCATCCGAACAGTAGTTTTTGACGTCAGTACGTCTGTACTAATTAACCAGCCAAAGCGCAAGATACACGACTAATTAACCAATAAAGAAATTGTTTGGCTGTGTCCATGACGTTACAAAAATGACTGTTTTAGACCATGTCCGAGCCATCAATTGTACTTTCTTATAACGTTTTTTCTTCTTCTAGCACCGCGAGTTCATTTAGTGCCGATCCAAATGAACTATCCTGTACCAATACATGATTCCTTTTATTTTATTTTTTAATTGATATTTTTATTAATCGAGAAAAGGCTATTTGTTAGTTTGTAATCCGATAATCTGCAGTAATCCGACAGCCGTTGGTCCGATATATACGTTGGACTAAAGAAAGACTTTTAAAATTTAGTTAAAAAACAAAAGCACAGTATCAAGTCAGATTAAAAAGTTGTACAAAGTTTTTTCCTACTATACTGTATTTGTTTTATATTATTATTAAAATAATTTTTCATATACATCGTAGACACAATTTATCGTGAAGTAATACCTATATCGCCATCGCTCGGGAAAACAATGAAACAATTTTCAAAGCACATTGGTGCTTGTAGCAAAACCATTTAATATCTCAGAGATATTAAATGACTCTGACCGTACTGGTGGGATGGAAGTATAAAAATAAGTCCACATAAATTAAAATAAACAGTCAAATCAATTAAACATTTAAACTAGTGTCTGATACATATAGAAAATCACGTGATTTAATTGTCCTATTTTTATGACGTACGGTCTGTACAATTCGCAAATTTAAAATTATGCATAGCGTTTAGTATAGCTATTTGACAACAGATGGTGGTGGCACCTGAACGGTTTTTGAGAAAATTCGAACGTTAATACCAGCACGAAATTTAGGTCGGGGTATACAAATAGATGTGAAAAATAAACATTCGAGATCCGATCGAACAATCGCACAAATCGAATCAAAGATTGCAGAAATCAAATATGGATTTACTTAAAATTCGCATAGATTGAATATTACCTTTACTCAAAAATTGCAATATAGATTCGCAATAAATCGAAATTCGCATATATTAAGATTCGCATAAAACGAAACTTGAAAAAATAACGAATATAGAATTACTTAAAACTCGCATAAATCGAACATTATACAAATATCGCATAAATATTGAATCGCATAAAGCAAAACTATATACTTTATATAGTGCTCTTCAAAGACATCTCCGTTATGTTTGATTGTTCTTTCAGTTCTGTATGTGCTTGGTCACCAATGACCGATTCCGTTAAATAAATAAATAAATAAATAAATAAATAACGTATAGCGAAATAGTACGGTATGAGTAGCACCTCGGATTTCGATAAAACACTATATAGCTAAGCTTCTATTTTTGTGGGAAAAAATATATACATCGGCATATGCAGAAATAAAAAAGATATTTTGCTATTATGCGATTCTGATTGGCCTCCCTAACCTAACTCCCCCTTGCATCAACCACCACCGGTGTGAGCTGTAAGCCTAGACATTGGCTTAAAAACTCATAAAAACCAAATTTTTATTTTGCATTTCTGCGAGTGCAGATGCATATATTAATTGATCCCACAAAAAGAAAAAAAGCTAAAAAATATGGTTTTCATCCTATTCCGATATATTTATCTACATCGTTCTGTAACCGCGTACTTCAGTATACTTATGTATAAAAATATTTACCTCTTTAAAATGAGATTATAATATCAGAATACTCACATCAACAGTACAGTTGCCTATGTCGTTTTGTATGAATGTTCACTGAGTTCGTCTTTATAATATTTTCAGTCACAATATCATAATGTCAATGTCCACCATAAGTTCTACTAACGTAAACTCAACGTGATAATGTTGAAAAATAATTAGACTTCGTAAAAGAAATTGATCAGACAGCAAGTTTACTGTTTGCAACTGACGACGATATTCACTTTTGAGAGTCTCAAAAAATAATCAGTTAATTGTCCAAACGTTGTAACGATCAATTGCACATTGATCTTGTGCTTTGTAGTTGGCTACTTATTATTCCGTCTGAAATAAAAATTTTAAAAATAGAATAAAGAAAATTACAATTTTATCGAAATTTATTCTGGCGGAGATTAGTGAAAGTTACTGTTGTTGAAAGTTTTGAATTAATTATCTAGTTTTTATTTCCTCATAATACCGTGTGTCATATTATTAGAATTCTATAATAAAAACAAAAAGCAATAATTATGACGTAAAATTTAGTATATATATATATAAAAAATTGAAAATTAAATAAAATAAGAAGTCGAAGTGTATGAATAAATTAAACTACAGTTCCATAAGGGACATTAAAATTTTTATTTTATATTATTAATAATTTTTTATATTATAACAATAAATTAATAACCTGTTCATTTAATACATGAAACTGTACAATTTTATTTGTTTTCCTGCGGAATGTGAGATTTTTTAAATGAAATAAAAACAAATTGGGCTTTTTTCAAGTTCCGACAACTGAATTATTTCCGTTAAAAACAGTTAATTTTTGGTGTAACAATTCGAGTGATTTATGTACAACTGTAACGTCAGCTTTTTGCCACCCAGTTTAAATTGGTTGGACAAAAAAGCTGACGTCAAAGTTGTCTACAAATTGCTCGAATTGTCACATCAAACATTGCGTGTGTCAAGAAATCATGACAATACGCCCTAACTTTATTGTTAATTTGACACTAGCAAATAAAGTATATAATAAAAACAAATACAAAACAGATATAATAATAATATTATTTTTTAAATTTTTTTTTAATTGACTACACACCTATTTTTGTAGCATTCCTATGAAAATCACCAAAAATGAGTGTAAACGTAACAAATCACACAAAACAACAAAATTCAATTGAAAATTCCCATTTATTCAGCCGTTAAATTTTGACAGAAACGAGGACAGAAATTTATTTTCGGGATGCACTACAAGCTGGAGAATGTTAGGCCAATGGAAGAAAGAAGAATCTGAAATATGCAAAAAAAATAATAATATTAATATAATAAAAATATATTTGTTTCACTAGCAACAGCACTCTACTAAAATAATTTCCAATTTCTTTTACATATAAATAAATCCACTCACTTGTACAGAGTCGTCAAGAACTTCATCGTCGGAAGGTTTAACCATAATAGGCGTAGCCAGTGTGGGCGTAACCTGGGTAGGCATAGCCAACGCCGCCGTACGTTCTGTGTCCGCCATAGTAGTACTGGGCAGATGCAATGACCAAGATGGCCATAAGAACCATGAGAAACAGCTGCAAAAAATAACAAGATTGTAAGACGACAAACCTACACTTATAGATCGATCCAAAATTCAACAAAAAACAATATAAACAACAGCCATTGACGAATGTCAAAAGCAGTGCCTCCTAGTGTATATAAGAGGCACTGTCAAAAGTAAAGAAAAAATCTGAACGTCGCATCGTCATCTAGTAGTCAAGCCGTAACCACAGCGCAAAATGGTGAAACAATTAAACAAAAAATAAATTACACTATATGATTTCTATGTATGTTAAAATACCGAGTTTTTATAAAAATGGTTGTTGTTTAAAAGCAAAACAAAAACAAAACGTAGAAAACTATACTTACAATAGCCTGCATGATGGATTTGAAGAAGTTGAGTTGAAACTCGAGAGATGAAGATTTGGATTGATTTGAAGGAAGTCGTGGATGTTTTTGGTCGATTCGGCAAGTCCTTATATACGTTTCTAAACAGTCTTAAAATTACGTGTAGGAGGTTGTTTTTGTCAAACAAGGACACGGCTTCCGTAATTTCGACAAACCACATTACTTTATCCGAAAGCACGTGATTTTTAGCCAATCGTGTCAAAGAATTATCAATCGAGATGATTGATCTGTGGTACTTATTTTTTTTTTTAATATAATGGTTTTTAATCACTTTTATTTTTATTTTTGTGTATTTTTTTTTCCGGTGAATTGATTTCAAGTTCACTAAACATTCATGACATGAATCAAGTTTCATTCAAAAGTTGCTGAAATCTTAAAATTAAAAGTCGCTTTGAATCGGCATTAGATATTTCTACGATTACATTATGATGTAACAACACATTTGAAAAGAAAACATGTATTATTGAAGGCTAACTACATCTTTTAATAACTATTTATCACAGATTTACTGAAATGATGAACAATATGTTCGGAAAATTCCACCGCGGTTTTGCAACAAATAATAATAACTCTGGTAAAAGACGAATTTCAAACCTATAAACAAATTCCTCACAAACTAGTAATTATCACTTAAGTTTGAAGAAAGTCAATTGCTAAACTGCCGATTTTTTAAATAAATTGTTTGGTACAAACTTTTGTCTTATTTTGCGTTTTACAATTTGCGTCTAGGAAAATACTACCGAGAGCTGTCGCATCTTCGTAACGCGAGTTGTAGTTATAATAAATGAAAATATCGATGGATGAAAATCGAATTTTTAAGTCGGGGAATATACAGTTACTTCTTAATTTGATTTCAATGAATAAAGTATAGTAGGGGGGGGGGAGGTAATTCTATAACGCAACAATATCCAGGACATATTCTGTGCTTGACATCACTTAACTAAACCTAAAACAAGTCGGCTAAATAAAAATGCTTTTTAAGAATACGGTTCATATTTAGTTTTTTGCTTTATGCGAATCTAGATTTATGCGAACTTTGAGTAATGTGATATTTGATTTATGCAAGTTTTGAGTAACTCCATTTTTGAGTTCTGCAAGTTTTGGTATGTGAATTTTAATGTAAGTTTTTGTGGTCTCTTGTGATCGAAATTTGTAAAATAAATAAATAAAATAAATAAATGTTTGCGAATTTTGATTTATGCGGATTTAGAGTAATGTTATCTATCAGTAACGCAATATGCGATTTAAACAAATTAAAAAAAAAAATTCCAATTTTAATTTCTGTAATTTTTTATTCGATTTATGCGTATTTTATTACGTTGGACTTATGCGGTTCTCCTTTTATGCGATTTTTGGTTTATTCATATACAGTATATTAGCATAAACGTCTGTAGATGCCAGTATACTTTCAATTCCCAGCTCGCTCACTTAACTCACAAAGTCACTCACAAATGAAGCTAATATAAAGCGAATAATTAAACAACAAATCCCAATGCCATTGAAACTGTCCACGGTACTTTCCTGTTAGAGGTGCCCCCAGCTTCTACTTGGTGCTGAGTTTATTTTCCAGGTTAGGTTAAAGAAAAAATAAAACCGTACATAAATCATACTTATAAAGTATGGTTTATGTACGTTGATATTTTTTTCCTAATCAAACCTGGAAAATAAACCCAGCACCAAGTAGAAGCTGGGGGCACCTCTAACAGGAAAGTACTCTTTCCACTCCCGCGTTCGTTGTTTCAAACAACATATTTAATACCGACCGGTGTTCACTCTTTAAAGTTTAAACGACGCAACAAAATTCATCATAATTATAACTATTGTAAATAAATTTTTGGAAATTCATGTGGTGGTATGGTAACTAAAAATTAGTTTACCAAAAATAAGACTACAAAGTTTAAATGTTTTATGGGGCTTTCTCTAATTTTAAATTTAATTCGTAAAGTGGCTAAAATTAATAAAATTTAATCAAAACCAAGATTTTAAATGACCGGAAATGACAATTACGATATGACGATGACGAATATATAATCATTTATTATTTCTGTTTCAACAAATTTCTGGCAAACCGCAATTCATATACATATTCATATACAAAGTGAGTCAAATGATTTGAATCATTTCAAAAATTCACAGTGAAACTTGTGTGCAATATTTTAGTAAACTGTACATTTCTATACAGTAACCGTGAAAGTATATTTTTTGTGCACAGAACATAAATGTTCGGTACTTTCCGGTTATAGCGGAGCCCGTCTGATGTTGCTATTTGCTTGTACTTGATTATGGGTTTATTTTGCAGGTTAGGTTAGAAAAACAAAACAAAATCATACATTTAATACATTTCTTTGTTTTTCCTAACCTAACTTGCAAATTAAACCCATAACCAAGTAAATAAACTCATAAGCAAATAGCAACACCAGACGGGCCCCGCTATAACCGGAAAGTATCAAATGTTCAATATCTTTAGTCATACGAAAAATGTCAATGCGGATCTTTGTGTATCAAATTTAGGACCACCCTGTATACACGTATTAGAACGTGTATAAACTTTAAACATCTAATCTAAATATTAACATCCTTATTCCTTTAACTAAACATTAACATCTAAATATAATATTTAAACATCTAATTACTGTTTACATGGTTTCTATCAGCAGAATCAATACTTCCGAGTGGATAACAGATAGAACCGTTAAACTCTAAAATTGGTTAGAAAAACAAAGCATTTCTTCAGTGAATAATAAACAGTGAACACAATCTTATATCCTATATAATATAAATAAAACCCAAAAGTGACTTTGTTTTCGATTGCTGATTGGTTGATGAATTTAAAAGTTTTATACAATAAAGGCAACAATGAATGTTATTTTTGAATTCACATGAAATTCTCGCGCTATTTTTGTATTGTTGTGTCAGGTGGTTTACATTTAAATTTCAAATAGAATTCGTTGATTTTTCAATGGGTTTAAGCTAGTTCTTTAATAAATCACTATTAAACAAGTCTTCTACACCATTCAAGTTTAGCAATTCTAGGTCATAAAAAGTTTACACATTCAAGATATCCTATTAACTCTTTTAACCTTTGGAATAACTTATCCTTAAATATTCGTAAATCGTCTGAAACTAATAAGAAGGTCTCTTAAATTTATTTCACTGTACTTGAATGTGATCCAATTGGAGGATCTAAATAAAATAAAATGAAACAATTTTATATTTTAACAAATAAAATACCAATACGGATTCAATTACGAGTATTATTGATTTTGATTATTATTAACATTTAGTGAAAAACTCTCTACAAACGATCTCTATCTACTTATATGTATAAATACGTTGAAACTGAAACTCCTTACAAACGAGTACTGTAAAAAAACTTAACAATTTAAAACATTAAAAAAATATATTTTAAATTTAAAATTAAGTGCTATGAATTGAAAAATCACAAAAAAATCACAAAATTTTTTTTGAAAACATTTATTCAGCTGTTAAAATGTACAGAAAGAACAGACAAAAGAATTTCCAGGCTGAACTACAAGCTGAGAGATGTTAGATGAACGGAAGAGGAAGAATCTGTAAAATAATCACACAAAAAATAATTAAAAACATCATCATCAAACGAAAGTTTTTGTGATTGATACCAATTCACTAAAAACATTTACAAATTTTTTATTAAAAAATATATTAATAACATTTATTTACTTGTACAGAGTCGGACCAAACTACATTTTCGTCTACAAAAGGTTTAACCATAATACGCGTAGCCAGTGTGGGCGTAGCCAGGGTAGGCATAACCGGCACCGTATGTTCTATATCCGCCGCCGTAGTAGTACTGGGCAGATGCGATGACCAAGAGGGCCAAGAGAACCATGAGAAACAGCTGCAAAATGACAAAATTGATTATAAGCCAAACTTCTGATGTAAATCTACACTTCTCAATCTATAGATTAATTTCAAATTCAACAAAAAATAAAATAAAAATAATAGCCATTAACGAATGCCAAAAAAAAAAAAAATGACGAAAAGCTTGGAATAAAATTCTATGTCGCGCAGCTACCACCGTCTGGTGATCAATAGCTACAACTAGGTAAAAGGGGTAAAAATGGTAGACTTTTACTATAGAGTTTCTGTGCATGTCCAGATTTCCGTATATGATTTTAAGAAAAAATGTTTCTAAGAAAAATGACAAAAAAATAGACTTACAATAGCCTGCATGATGGATTCGAGGAGGTTGAGTTGAAACTCGAGAGATAAAGATTTCGATTGGTTTGGAAGAAGTTGGATGTCTTCGATTCACTTGGAAAGTTCTTATATACGAGTCGAACAACCTTGAATTATGTGTAGGAGGTTAGTATTAATTTCGTTTTTTTTTTTTTATCATCATCAAACAAGGACACTTCTTCCGTAAATTTTTCAAATCACCTTTCCTTATCATCATCATCAACCACGTGTTGATCGACCAATCGAGTGAATCGACCAATCAGGATCAGCAAGATGATCATAGTGGATGATGTGATCATTTTGGGTTTTTTTTCCTGATTGACTGATACCAAGTTCATTACAAATTCATACCACAATACAAGCTATATTTAGCTGATCAAATTTGAAAAGTAGTTACAGACTAAGGAAATCAATGTCGATTTGGATTGACATTGGATAGTTCCACGATTACATCACGATGTAACATATTTGTAGACAAAAAATTGTTATTGAAGGCTAAGACGCAATCTACTTTATAATGAAACGAAATGGAAGTGATTATCGTATACAAATTCGTCAATTGATTTCAAAACACTACTTAATAATTAAACTGCACAACGAATTGAAATCTAAACTTTAACAAGTACATTAAAAAGATGCATACTCTTTATATACCTTACTGTCATATAAAGATTTAAGCCTACTGTACGTACATACATAATGCAAAAAAAAATTTATTTTGGATTTCTGCATGTTTCGATTTATGCTAATTAAAATCTATGCAATCTTTGAGTATATTCTGGTATTCAATTTATGCATGTTTTGGGTAATTTCATTTTTTGCACGTTTCGATTTATTGTTATTATCATTAAATTTATTTTGTTCCAAAACATCGAACAATAATGAAGATACAAGAACGATTTATGCAAATTTTGATTTATGCGAAATTTAAATTTATGCGAATCTAAGTTTATGCGAGAGTTGAGTAATTCAATATTTGATTTATACGAGTTTTGAGTAATTCTATTTTTGATTCCTGAAATTTTCGATTTACTTATTTATTTAAATGCGATTTTTTTTTTACATCGACTTATGCAGTTTATTATTTAAAAAGGAGTTCTTTTTATGCGGTTCTTGTGTTATGTGTTTATTGGTACATTGGACTATACAGTATATTTCTCATAAATAACTGGACAGTATACGTTAAATTCCCAGCTCACAAACTCACTCACTCATAAGTAAAGCTAATCATAAAGACTATAAAAACTTCAACAAATAAAAATGGTATTATGCAGTAAGTGTACAGTATAAGCTTACTGTAAATGCTGAGTATAAATGCAGATTAAAAAATGTAGTAGTATAAGAGATTGTACTAACAAAAACATATTTAAAATTAATAAGATATAATGTTTGTGAATGAAAAATATAATTTATTTAAATAACTAATTCTATTTAAAAAGTTTAAGTCAATTTCAACTACAATAGAGTTTACTTCAAAACTAAAGTCGTCTAAAATAACTAATTATACAGGGTGTGCATAAAGTTTGGCTTCATAACATATGTGGTAGGATATCTAGAAATATTCAAAGATGTTTGAAAACGTATTAAAGTAAATGGATGTCATTTTGAACATGAATTGTAACTTTTGAACCAACTTATTATTAATAAATTAAATAAAAAATTTATTATGTTTTTTTTAATACTTTTTTTATGAGGTCAAACTTTTGGGACACCCATTATAATCTACATTTGAAATGAAAACCAGTAGCTTATTCTTTATTTTTCCTACTTTTTCTCAGTTTTCATCGGCATAAAATTAAATATGAAGAAGTTAATCAGAAATCCGTTTAAAAACGTTTTCCAGTAAAAAATTCTCCTTCAAAATGATTGTTATTCAATTACACTATTAACAGTAACACATTCATATCATCATCACATATATTATAAAATGCTACTGTATAACTTAAAAATACAGTTGACCTATACAAAATTTCACCATTTTGTTGAGTCAAATTGCATTTTTATATAATTATGACTGGATAATATAGCTGATTGTATTACAATTAAAAACATACATTATTAGTATTAATTCCACATAAGTTTATTGGATTTGTATCAAATTGTTGTTTCAAAT
>JAQIWH010007833.1:0-10941 GCA_034695005.1 Cryptops parisi | reverse complement strand
TCTAAAACACAATTTCAAAAACTTGATGATGATATTTTTCAATATGTTAATTATAATCTTTAAGTCACTGATGTTTTCACTTGTTTGATTGTATGCCCTTACTCTGTAATTTTGGTTCCTATTAAACTGTGAAATGAAAACAAACAAACAAACATGATAGAAAAAAATGTTTTACAGGCAGCAAACCCTTACCGAAACAAGGTTTTCTAAAAATATTCTAATGGGAAACTACTTTGATGGTGTGTACACCATCAACAACAACAAAAAAACTATTTTTTCGGAGAAAAAACAGCTTTACGATTGACGTGTGTCCGTTGAGATAAGATTATTGGCGATGCGCATTTGGACTTTACGCATTTTGCCTTACGCCTTTATTGCATCTTCAAATCCGTTTCCTCTCCCAAGGAAGAATGCAACAAAAGCTGAATTGAAAAGAAACCCTTTTTTTCCTTACTCTTTCGCAACACACACGGAAGCAGCATCACTCGAAGGTTGGTGGAGACATTTCCTGTTGGCTAAAGGGTAGCAACTTCCGGAATGCTCATCACACGCCACCGACTTGGAAAAGGCGGTAGTATCTAAATAGACGCTGGTCGAGTTTGCCTTTTACTTTTCCCTCGAGGTGAAGAAGAAGTGCAAAAAAAATTTAGAAGCTGGATCCTTTTTATACCCACCCAACGGCATTTAATTTTCGCGGCCATGATGGGAAAATAAATTTCATTTGCGCTTCACTTGTGCCGCGTGGCGATCAAATCGAGTGAAGCGATGCAACGAGCAAATTCGCCTTCGGCCACCTATTGATGCGATTGCTTAACAAAATGGAAAGACAGGATGAAAGAATAATTTTTTTTTAGAATATTAATTTCCTCTTATTTCCATCCATCCATCTTGTCAACACTCTACAGTCAATGTCAACACTTTTTCATTCCAGGAAAACTTAAAGTAAACAAGGATCAAAACTTCACGTCCTTTTTTTTTGTTACATACAAATAAATTAAGATAAATAAATTCACTTTTTACCAAAAAAAAAAAAATAAGTAAATAAAAAAACCAATTTGTATAAAATTTTTAAGTCTCAAATTAAATCGACCAAAAAAAAATTCTTTTATTATAGTTGAACCTCGTTAAACTGCCACCCTTGGTGCTAAACAAAATGTGGCGATAAACGAGGGCGGAGGTTTAAATAGGGCGAATTAATGTGTGGGAAGATTCTTGCTCTACACTGGCGATAGCGAGGGTGGCGGTCTTTCGAGAGGCGGTATAACGGGGGTCGACTGTAGTTACGTAAAATCTCCAAAACGAACAACTTTTAATACACCCTCTATATAAAACTTTTCCTTTTAATTTTCTTTTACAAACTGCAATTCTCACCATTTTTTCGCCATTGATGATACCCATTTTAATGCGTTTTAGTTTATATGCAAATTTGAAGGAGCAGATTTTAAAAGACCACTTAAGCTATTGTAAGAGAATCTCCTTCGCTGTTCATTTAAATTCTTACGTGTGAATAATGTGACAACACTGTAAAAGTGTTTATTCTCATCATTGGAATTCAACTTTTAGCGAACTTTGTGAAAGAAAAACTAGAAAAACGCATTAACGGTTTAACGCATTTTAACGTTTTCCAATGGTGCACGCCCACATTGGAAAAAATCCTTTCAAAGAAATTAAAATATATAAAAAATGCAAATAACCATCATTTGAAAAAAAAAGCATCAATCCTATTTGACGAGCGAGTGATGACGTCATCGATCGATTAAACATGATGCCTATGGCTAAACTCAAAATTGGTGTATATATTAAACACACATTATTGTATCCCTAGGCAATTGATCAAATTTTATTTCTGGGTAAAATTGATGTCCATAAAATTCTAGATAATAACATATATACTGTATTGATTAAAGCGTCCCTGTTCGACAATTTTGAAAAACAAAACCCCAAAAAAACAAACAGAGTAGGTCAAAAGCCGATCCCTGTGGAATGCCCCAATTGATTTTGTCATTAATTAATTTTAATTATTATTTTAATTTTATCTCATCACTAACTTGAAAATAAAATTGTTTCATTTATTTTTTTTTTAATTATTGATTTCTATTTAATTTTATTTCTTATACAAAAAAAAAACAATCAAATAAAACTAACCTTTCAAACTTAATAAAATCTATAGCACGTACTACACACCATCTCACATTTAACAGTCAAAAACCGTTAGACCTTAACCATCACTAATTGGAAAAATTATCTCGGTATACATTTACATTCTTAAAATGTGGTTTTATTACGCTATTAAATGATCGCATTAAAAAAAAAGGTTAGTCTCCATCTAATTAAGAGATCTAGCTATACAAAAAAAAATTATGCAAACTTCCTAGAATTTTACTTAAAGGGCAAAAACTTATACCTAACAGCCCTCATTCCCCCAAAACATCTATAAAGAATATATGTAGATATTCCCAAGTTAGCCATTGGAAAAGTAGGTGAAAGGGTTAATCGAAGCCTTCGCATTCATTCAACACAACCGCAGCCACTGCTGAGCAAACAGGCATTTTTCTGGAAGAAAAATTCATTAAAGAGTTCACAAAAGGGAACCCTTTAAGAGCGTTCGGTCGACAACCACCCACATATACAACGAAACAAAAGGGGGTTCCAAAAGGGGAGTTCAATGGAGTGAAAAGAGGTTGGGATAAAAGAGAGTTGCTTCCCATAAACAATGAACCACTTAATACTCTTCCACCAACAAACTGGAGATTGAAAACGTTTCGCATTCCATTAAGCAGAAGCAACCCCCATCATTTCAACTTCAACCATATTTCCTTGTTTGCTATTTACCAAAACAAGATTTTCAAAAAAAATATATACCAGTTTTGTATTTATGCATGACAACAAGACAATGGAAAGTAAAAAGCTTTCATCATGTCATATGTCAAAAGTCTTTGTCGTTGCGAATGTCAGAAATGAACGTGCTGAAGAAAAGTGAAGTAAATGAAAAAAAAAGATGAAAGAGACGCAAAAATTAAAGCTTCCATGAAATCAACTTTATACCCCAAAAAAAAGAAAAAGATCAATGACAATTTTTTGAGGGGGAGGGCTTTTCCAGTAGATTCTCTTTCTCAGGGGGAATGTCGTGAGATGGTGAAATTCAATTTGGAAGCAAATTCGAAGATGTCGAGCGAGTGCAAAAGAAGAGGAGAAGTTTAATGGAATTTGATGTAAAACGAAGGTCAATCGGCGAACCAAATTGAATCAATGCTGCACTCCGGTTAATGGATGGCCTTCGTGACGTCATTCGAGACACAACAGCCTTTGGGGAGCAAAGGGTTTAAGTGGGGGAAGAAGAAGAAGACGAAGAGGATAAAAAAAAAGAAAAGCCAACAACTTTGGTTGCCAACTCTTCGCCAAATGTGAGAAGATAGGTGATAAGATCACCCGAGGTAGATTCGAGCGCATGCGAACAACCCACGAGCGACGTTCATAACCTTTATGGTTATAGACGCCTTACACCGAGGAAAACTGCTGACACTATTAACACCCATATACCCAATGTCGCCAAGAACGAAAATTTACGACGCGAAGCCACCTCAAAGCTGAAGGTTCCAAAGAAAAAGTCACCAACTTGAGCTGGTAAGACTCGAAAGTTACACATCCACTGAAGAAATAGTTCACTCGATAATACGCTGTTATACTGTACTGCAAAAAATAGATATTTTAATAATGAACCCAATTAGCAATTCTTCACCTCTGAGAGTCATTGTAGAATGACAAACCCTTTCTATTCGCCATAATTTTTTAATAAGTTTGAATAACAAACCGCAACAGTATATTTATATACTGTATATCTAACCGTCAGAACCAGAAATATGTTAGTTCTTCTAGTCAAAACTAGAACTGACGAATCTTAGAACTAGCAATGTAAGCTTTTGCCGGCCTTCGGTTGGATTAACTAACCGCCTTCCGAAAAAGAAAGTGAAGAATGAATTTACGTCAATACTATCTGCAATTCAACTAGTATTTGACGCAAGGACTCTCGTCATTTTGATGGGATTTAACGTTTCGGGTTTTCACTAGCATTAACTACATAATTTTAACGTAATTTGGATTTTGACAAAACAAAATATTATGTTCAGCTTTGTAAAGCTTCCCACATTAAAACAGCGCATTGCTACAGCTTTTTTAAGGCTTTCCAGCATAACATAGCGCGTTGGTACAGTTTTGTCAGGCTTTCGAACATTACAAAGCGCGTTGTTACAGCTCTGTCAGGATTTCCAACATAACACAGCGCGTTGCTACAGATATTTTTTTCATGCTTTCTAAGCATTACGAATTGATGCGGATACCATGGGCATCAAGAGTTTTTGATGGAAAACTGAAAAAGTTTAAGTATTCCAAGACGTATTTCATTGTTGAAAGAACATTTACACTGGCACATGATAAGAAACAAGTACGTACAGTAAAAATACTTTTTTTAAAAATACGCTTTATACCTACATAGTTTTGCAAGAATTCATAATCATGGCGAAAAGTCAAACTCGTCGCGGGAAAAAAAATTGTGTAAAGCCTGTTCGTTCGGCAAATAAGCTCAATTTGTTCTTCAGTTATACTTGTGGTAGCAGCAATAGAGACGTGATGTAAGCGTAGGAGTAGTCCCATTCCCCAACCAGCAAGTGGGGCCCGAAGGGTTAAAAGGGGTTAGTTGGCTTAAAGATGGTTGCTTTACACGAGCATCGGACCGAACCGTGCATAAGGGGGAACCAGTTAGGAATCCAAATGAAAGCCCAGCGTTTCGTCCATTAAATATTCAACCACACACACACACACACACACACACACACACACACACACACACACACTCTTTCACTCATTCACTTCACTAACTCCTACACACACGCAAACAGGACGTTCCCATTGGCCTGGTGGACGAATATAAATTAAGCAAAACGGCAACGAGGATGACGACAACGAGAAAGCACCGATGCTTTTGACACGGACAGAGAATTCGAGCAATAGGAAAATGGTAGTAGCCTCTTCACGTGAACTGAATTTCTACTAGTAACCCAACGCGTGATTAAACATTGATTCGTGTCGTCTGTTCTGTCGACCAGAGAACGCAGATTCCATATCTCACGGTGATTTTTCTCCATCTCTTTCTCTTTCACAATTCGTTCCCTATTCTGAAAAGTCAATATGACGGAATTATGCAACGCACAACCAGAACCCAGAAGACAAACAACGCCATATTTCATATTTCAAAGGCTTCAGTTGAAAACTCTAAGTTTTACTTTGGGAAATCTACGGCTAATTAAACACAACCATTCGACCGGAAGTTTTATTTCCACGTGCAACTTTTGCCTAATGGCCAATTAAATCTCCTTGACCCTTCCCGTGAACCACTTGGGCAATGCAAATCAAGGACTAGTCATAACTTTAGAATAAGGAATTTCAAACATTTTTAAAGTTACATTAAAAGTAGCGAAATGCTTGTGAGAGAAAGCGGATGAACGTCCACCATTTTAACCTTAGCCGGAAACTAGAAACTTCTACAATTCAAAGGTCAAAAAAAGAACGCATTTTCAACGAGATTTTTTTATTGAATTTACTGCAATGAGAAAATTAGTGTTGTAAAAAGGTAGAATACGTCACAATCAAGACCCCCTCCCCCATCATCCAAACGACGAGTTATGAAACCCAGAAACAGTCCAATTTTAATTTGGTTTTTAATTTGCTTTTTTATTGTAATTTTCGTCCCGTAAAGACAATAAATACAGAAAAGTTAACATAATAAAGTTAACATAACATGTTAATATACATACAAAAAAACTTGTTAACAATTTATAATATGCGTTAAAAGTTGTTTTGTTTTTTAATGTATACAGGTTTTATTTTGCATTTTGATGAAGTAAATGTGATGGATATGTTTTTTAACTATAACGGCAAGTCATTACATTCTGATTTTAATATTGTATTATAAAGAAAACAGTTAGCGTAATGAACAGGAAAGATATTGGGTGGAACAATCTTATAACATTGAGTAGTTCTATGAGGGTATGTAATAAACTGATTGAAGAAATGAAAAAAAAGCCAATTGTTTCTTAATGCCGCACTAATCTCTATTAATCGATGGTATTAACTATCAAGTTATTTATCGATGGTAAATACTTTTCGAGATTTTAAGAAATTAGTTTACCAACTGGACAGACGAAGTGGGAACCTAATAAATTCCTCTTATTACGTTCCCACTTCGTCTGTCCCGGTAGCTCAGCGTGTTAGAGCGTCTTGTCGCGAGTACGAGAGGTCCCTGGTTCGATCCCAGGCTAGAACAAGGATTTTTTTCAATCCTTGTTTTCTATTCAAGACCCAAATGTTCTAACTTTTTACAAACTTCACGAACACGACAATATTGTTGTTGATTCAGAATACCAAAGTTTAAGTACGCTCAAATCACGTGTGGAAATATAGATGAGGTTACATAACAAGCTTTATAGTTCTAATCGTAAGTTGCCATGGTATTCGTTGATAACTAGTCTCAGGGGAGATTGCTAGCGGTGACGTCAAAAGTAGAAACTTTTTCGGTACCTTATATATATATATATATATATATATATACATAAACGTTACATCCCTCCTTTTATCATCGTTCGGTGAATATGAAAGTAAGGATAAAAGTGGGGGACCCTTTAATATTTGCCGACGTTCATTGTTCCCATGACTTAAACATGATGTTTACGATTTACGAACAGCCGAGTTTTGAAGCCGCACTACTACTACTATTGTTAAAAATAAAGTGAAAAAAACAAAACAAACCACTTCGCGGAAACTTGCAACCATTATAAAAGCAAAATGATATGCACAACCCTCAAAATGAAAGAACCATCGAAGAAATTAAACGTTAAGATACACTATAACTTAGATGAAGTTTTGTTGTGGGGAAATGGTTTATAGTTATACAATAGCAAAGAATGATAAAAGAAGCGCAGGCAACAGCAGTAAAAGTTTATTGTGGTCGAATGGACGCAGGTGGTCAAAACTATTGGTGCAGAATCACATGATTTGCGAGCAAAGATCCGAAGAATAAGAATAGAAAGGAGAAATCACACTGGACCAAAATGAATGATTTAACCTCGACTAGAGATTATATATATTTATATATATTTATTTATATGATATATAAAAAATATCGATCCCAGAAATAATATTTATTTCGAGCCCCTTCCGATGGGAATATTATTTTCTCTAAGTGCTCATGAAAATAAATCAATCATAAACATAAAACATAAATTCAAATTATGTGCACTGTATGTACGTAATCAATAAAACAAGTTACTGTTTAGCGGTGTTATAAGCGATGCATTTTTCCACGTGGGATAACATTATCCGATTGAAATCAAACAAGATAACAATAAGCAGCGTTCGACAACGTATAATATACTTTAAAAAACTATTTTTTATACATCTTATTGGGGCAATCCTTGGTGACCAACATAATATTTGGAAGTCACTTTTTTTTTGCTCATGTTTAATAATCTAAAAGCTCATTTTACACGCAAAACGTTTTCAATCAAATACCATCGATTTTAACTTTTGTTCTGACGTCATACGGGCGCATTTTAGTCAAACAACAACAAAAGCACTGAAATGCGTCCGGATATGTGTATCACGTCAGAAAAGCAAATAGAATCGATGAAATTTGCTTGAAATTGTTTGACGTGTAAAATCTTCTTAAGAGAACGGTTCATTTCCTCATCAAAACATGTATCATGTTTTTAAAGAATTAACCATTCTCAAGTAAAATAAACATAATATTTTTAATTTTGATGAATTCAAATGAGCGCCATATAATTATGTTAGTACTGTGATTAACATAACCGTTTTGCAACCTCTGAATATTTATATACATATCGATTAATTATTCCTCTAAAACTAAAATAAAATGTACTATACTCAGAATTAATCTATGAATGGAATGTGTTATTAGTACTTTACAATAAGTCGTTCAAATTCATGTGAAACTTTTAATTGTTTATAAAATAATGAAATTTGTTACATGTAGAATAGTAAAGAATTTTATATTATACTTCAGATATTTAGCAAAGGATCAACTTTCCTTACAATACAAAATTTCTTATGATAGTTTATCGTTCGAATAAAGTTGTATGAACCTTCAAACTTTTGTGAGAGTACAAAAAAAAACAACTTACGAAACCCGTTATCTTCTTTTTATTTTTATAATTCAATCTTATGAAAAAAAAAATCGATATCTTTCGACGTGAAGTACATAGAAAAGATAATCTATCGACCTGACGTCGAACTAAGAAACCATAAATCGTGAAACACTAGCAAAATGAGAAAACTGTCTTGAAAATATATAAACGTGAAAAGATGCGGGATAAACCGGAAACAAGTCCATAAATGGAAAAAATATATCGATTAATTTTTTTAAAAATCGATTATTATTTTTTTTTAATTTCAGACATCAAGATCCAAAAAAAAGTTTAGATACTTAAATGAAGTAACCATTTCAACGGTAACACGAACTATAAAACTACTTATCCTACTAATAAAAGAGCACGACCTTCCTCCTCCTCCTACTACTACTACTCCTCACCAGTTATAGCCACTGGACAAGAAACATCACGTGGTTCTTTCCAGTGGTTCTTTCTTCCAGTGGTTCTTTCACGTGGTTCTTTCTTCTAAAGAAAGAATTCTAGAACCTTCTAAAACTTTCAAGAATCTTCTAGAAACTTCCACTGTGTGGCAATGTCGTCAGTGTTTTTACTAGTGCCATCTCACCGTGTGTAAAAATGCCAAAACTCATACCGAAATCGATACTCTAACTTTAACGAATATTACCATGCAATATGAGTTGAATGAATAAAAAACTTTCCCGTCATTTTTAACGGGCTACTTACTTTATAATAACAAAAAGTGTATAAAGTTTATTACATGACAGTGTCATTTAAATCCAACTCGCAGCTGTTTGAACAAACGTCAACATTGTTTTTGTTTTTTTTTTTTTTGCAAACTAAGTTAAACGTCATTTCGAACTAGTAGCATTTCCTCATCGATTGATGATGAGTAGCTTGGTAAAGAAAATCGAACCACTAATCCTTTTATTTGGGGAAAGATTTAATTTCCTACCATCGAAAGGTTAAAAGCAAATGACCGGAACAACACTGAACAGACAGACATTTTAAATGATAAACAAAAACTAAAAGCTATCTTATCGATTTGCTAGAGTCGTCAGTCAAAAGTGTTGTTATATACCTGAAATTTGGTGGTTAAGTGTCAGCTATAGTTTATAATATGCACTTTTTATTATGAGTTGTTTTTTTTTGTACATAAAATATATACAGTGATCCAAAAAATCGTATATTATGGATATTTTACAAAATCGAATAATTAACTTGTTTTTGTGTAGTGAAAGAAAAAAATGTCAGAAGTGATATAAAGATGACCTTGAGTATATACATATACTCGATATAGGATATAGGGTGAGCCAAAAATCGCAAATTATGAATATCTTACATTGAATGAAAAAAGTTATATGCTTCTTTCTTAATTTTTTTGTGAAAAAAAAAATGTCAAACGTAAAATGCTAAACAGGTAAGGTAATCCTCGAAACATGTCTAAAAAGATAAAGCTAATTTGTTCGAATTGAAAACAATAAAAATATATATTTTAAAATAAACAAATACTAAAATTAGTTTCTTTTTGCTGTGAAAAATAAAAAATTAATTATTAACATATACTTTATATTATATTTCCAATTCTTTGAATTGGAAAGAAAATTTTGATTTAATCTTAAAACTTGGCATCGTTTCCTTTCTATCGATTTGATTCGTATTGATTTTTAGTTTATATATTTTTTTGTACAGGGTGACGCATGGAAAAACTAAAAAATACTATAAAGCATTTTTTCGACCTTTTTTTGTGGGTAACAAAATAAAAAATGTTTTAAGATATAAAATAAGAATGAGTTGTTTACTCTAAGAGTTGAGGTTTCGCTCAAAAGATGGCCCCACTTCACGGCCGACATTGGAAATGAATTTTTGCTCCCCTCAAAAATTGATGTTCACACACACTTTGAAAACAGTAAAAAAAAATGGATGAAGAATAAAAAAAAAAACTGAAAAACCCATCACACAACTTGGGTTTTAAAAAATAATATAAAAAAAAAATAACCTGCAGCTTTAAGTAACTTTAAAGCCCCCAAGTTTCATATTAATAAGACTTTAAAATTTAATTTTTTAAACAAATAAGTGAAGAAAACTACAAAATAAATAAACAGTTGAGAAAGTCTACAAAAAGTTATCAGATTAAGCGATAAGCTACAACAGCTAAGATGACAAGGTGTTTAATGTAGTTTGTGTTATTTTCTTTATCATAACTAACAAGTAAGTCTTCATAATCACTTGGTCTTATTTTTCAATAACTATATATACGGTAAATGTGGGTACCAATCTCTACCCCCGTACTTTTTGGCTACTTTTATCAAAAAAAAATATTTGTTTGTTTGTTGTATATGCGTCAAAATAACATAGACCCTAATATAATGTACAGTATATCTTACATAATAACACTTTTCTAAATAAAAAAAAAACTATTTGGACACACATAGAATTTGTCAATACAACGCCTACGTAAAAGTTTCTATTCATACTAAACAATTTTTCGGTTGTTTTTTCCCCTCATACTCTACTATATTAATACAGTTACCGCACTTTGAAAATCCCATTATGACACTGATCAGTCGATACATTCGTGCTTACGTTCTCTACTTACATCTCTTCTAAACCAATCAATACCAATGACCTAAAGCACTACGAAAACTGGTCGAAGAAGAAATAAAAAGAGCAACAAAAAAACACGAAAAAGAAAATTGAACTTAAATAGCTAGCAATAAAACCACGACATGTAACGCTACACCTGTGGTCTTTTTACTAT
>JAQIWH010007832.1:0-10942 GCA_034695005.1 Cryptops parisi | reverse complement strand
AAAAAGTGGATCGGAGCTTTGGCAACACTTTACCAGGTAAAACCAATATTTAAATACTGTCAAGCTCGAAATTGACGAGACCTGGATGTCTCCAAATTTGACAGATAAAATTATCATGCAGGATTAATTAGTATACCAAATTTCAAGTGTGTACGATACTGGGAACATAAATAAAAACGACGTTGAAACAGCTGAACATGTTGAAACTTTTTTTATGACCAGTCAAGTTAAATTAAAGGTTGCAATTAATAGTTTACAACAATAACAATTGTTATTGTAAAAAAATTATAAAAATGTATGATTAAAATAATTTTAGAAAAATAAAAAAACTTAAATGAGAAAAATATAATTAATTGTCATTATTAAAAATAAAGACTACAAATTAAATTAAAATTGTTAAAAAAAATACAAGTAACATTCATCTAAAGATTTTTCTTTAGATAAACTTTACATTACTTAACTCGTTGTATTATTATAGTAATTATGCTGCATAGCCTTATGACAGTGTTTAAATGTTTTGGTGTCAAGGTGCTTTGATTCTACTACACTGCAGTGACTTGACTACAGTATAAGCAGATGCTGAACGTTCATTTCAACTTTCTTCAAAAGTCATTAGGTGTGAACTTTATTTTTATTAATCTAGAAGATCTTCGATTTATGGTTTTCACCTTATGTGAAAACCTCGTATAAATCAAAAATTGCATATTAAATCAGAATTCGCACAAAATAAAAAATCGTCAAGTCAACGTATTTGAGCTACAGGTGGCTCACAGTACAGTACACAACATATGTGGAAGAGAAGCAGCAGGATCTTTCTTGTGCACTACTGCCCTCAATCGCATAATAGTGAAATTTTCTGCATATAAAGAGCCTATATGGGAAGTTCTCTTTCAATGTATATTCTATTTTTATTTATATGTAAGAAATGCTCGATTTATGCAATGCTTACATTCTGTAAAAACTCACCTAGATAAATCAAAAAATCGCATATTATATCAACATTCGCACAAAATAGGAATCTACAATAAAGGCTTGCCCAGAATAACGTATGTTACAAAAATTCAATATTGAGATTATTATGGAAAACTGTTTCATATGTGGGCCTAGCTAGTGCTGCCAATAGACAAACTCATTCTGACCTAAAACATGCATATATCACTTCAAAATTGGTCACCTAATATGTGACAATCAATGTGTTGCTGAATACTTCGCCATTTACTCAAAACTATGAATTGTTACATGCAACGTTATTCTGGGCGAGCCTTCAATTGACATTTCTATTTACACCATTTCAGGCATTGTCAAGATATGTCATTGTGCACTAGTGCACAAAACCGCATAATATTTTCTTGCATATAACGAACTCATGGGAGGGTTGTTTTTTTCCAATACATAGTATATGGAACTCGCATGAATCGAGCATTTTCAGTGTTTACTTTTTATTTATTCCACAAACGGTTATCTTGACTAAAGAGCATTCAGGGAGTTATGTTATGAAATTTGACTCTGCATTCTTCGATATTTTTATCTGTATTTTTCATGTCTTGCAAGTTTCGTACAAGAGCTATGCAGTAGTAGTTTTGTGCGTAATTGTGTAATCTTGTGATAAGATAACGCTTTTAACAGACACTTTTATCTGGCTTTTTGGCTTATGATGCCTTACTACTAAAATGCCATTGTTTATGCAAGACATTTAAACCCTCAGTTTTAATGTTATCATTAATATTTTTTTTGCTTAGTTTACTTTAGTATCGGGCAGGATATCAATTTCCTCTCTCTTCAGAGGAAATTAAAAAGAACATTAATTCCTCACCCTGTATTCCTTTCCTCAAGAGGAAGTTCTTCTGTTACTGGCATTAAATAATATTTATTTTTATAATTGCTGTAATGTTTTATCAAATATTTGTTTGTTGGTGTTTATTTCACCAGGGTCATTTATCGTTGATTATTAATATTTATTTTTTTAATTTAAAACTTGTGTTTTGCTTGATACTCAAATGCTGCAAACATTAGCCAGTACAAGGTCCAGCTTTGATGATGTTTGCCAATCTGGTGCACACGCTATGTTGTTGCAGGGGAAAAAGTTTGTTTGTCTTAATTAAGATGATTCAACATCCCGAATTATACTACCAAGTACTGTATAACGTATTTTTAGAGATGTTTTGTTAATGCACTTCAAGTACTGCACTGGACTTTTTTGAATGAGTCATAGTATGCAGCAGAAGACTCATGGTTTTATCTTAAGTTGTTCAGAAGTACCACTAGATAGGAAAAAATAAAACGCATGCTGAAAATAAATGAATATAAAGAGAGACCATACTGCGAAATATCTAATATGAGTAAAGGGATTCGTCATCCACAGGGGTTATGTTCGTGGGAAGTGCCAAAATTGTGGTCAGAGAGATTCAATATAAAATAAGGGGTTATGAGAAAACAATAAACCTGCATTAAATATAACATTTATTTGGTGTACGTTCTGAACATTTTTTAAATTATTTTTTATATTTTTTTATTTTATTCATTAAACGATTATTTGCAATCGAACATAACAAAAGGAAGACAAACAAAACAAACCAATAAAACACACAAACAATTAATAAGCTAGTCGACATAAATTAATATAGGAGTCTGTTAAATTTTTTTGTATTTTTATGTATATATGTGTGTGTGTGTGTGGTTGGGAGTTTTTGGATTCAAATACACAATGAGGGTAATTTTTGTATTGAGTAAAATGTGTTGTCTTATCGTGGTGGAATTTATATGAGGTGATAATTCTTTTATTGTTGTCATTAATAAATTTGGTACTATGATAATGTAATGGGTGGGATGGATAAATTATTAATAGGTATAATTCCTTCAGCTGATGATATAAGATCATTTTGGGTATATTAAGTAGTTTTAGAGTTGTTATTTATTTTTGAAATAGAAGGATGCGAATTAGAATATTAAAGGCGGTAGTTAACCGTTTAATACGATATTGTGGTGTTATTGACCATGTTATGATACCATGGGTTAAAATGGATTACACTTTTGATTGTGCACATTGTGCACGATTTTCCACATGTTGAACAGTGGTATATTACTAATAGTACAAAAAAATCGTGTAAAAAGTAGTTGACTCTTTTAAATTTATGACTAACTCAATGGGTTTTTTTTTTTTAAAAAGTCTCAAGATTAACCATCAACAAAATTACATAGTATCAGTTATAATACTATACATTAGCAGTAAAAGAGTTTGATTCGCATACAAAAAGATTTTTAAAAACATTCTATTTCCTTTAAGCAATGCTTCTTTTTTTTGTCATTTTCAACTATCATATTTCGGGGTCCTTGCAACTCTTTCCATTTCTAGCACAAGAAGAACTTCAAAGGGGTAAAGAGAAAAAAAAGCTATGGGGAGTTTATCCCTCTCTTGTGGGCCTCTTCTGGTTCCCTCGGTGGGCGTGAATTTGGCGTAACGAGTGCGCATTGAAAAGTCTCCCCTCTCATAAAAGAAACCTATACGCCTCCGCCCTAGTGTGTGTGTGCACCAACAGATGGGGACGAGTGAAAAAGAGGCCTAATAGTGGGGACACAGAGAAAAGAGGGAGATGAAGGGGGATGGTTATACACCTATGAATCCACCATCTCCACCACCCCTGGGTCGTTCCCTAGCACGTCGTTTGCAGCCGACCCCGGTGATGGTGTGTCGTGTGCAAAACTCCTTTGCCGGGGTCGTCCCCAGAGTGTTCTTTCCCTGCTCCGTAAAAACGCAACAATACGAAATTACCTCCCGCTACAAGCGTACAGTCATTGGCATTAATCATTTGGCAAGTTGAAATTGGTGATGTTATGATACTCTATTATTTTCGCCCGAGCGCTATGCATAATTGATGAGTGTGTACAGTACCAGCTCATCATATACCGCCTCCTCCTCCTCCTCTTTTTTTTATATATACATATATGCCAACCCCAAAGAATGGCGGCAAAAAAACGGTGCTTTAATAAGAGCTTTATAGTTTTTACGTTGAATTACTTTTCTCTAGCGTTGTTGTTTTTTTGCTTCTTTTCGTCGAAGAGTTGTTAATGAACGAAGCTTCGTTGAATGGCTTGCTCTATTTCACGGAGCTGTTGACATTACGACCAATCCTGGCTCTACGGTATTATCAACACGTTAGCTCTACGGATCAACCACCATACGTGATACGATAAATATTTAAGCCTTTATATCGTTATTTTGTGTGTGTGTGTCATCGCATAATGAATGTTTCGTGCTTTGTTTCATGGTGTTGAATGACTGATCTTTTGCTCAATGATGACAGTTTTAATGTCTAATCCTTATCACGGCACCAACATGTGTCAACTTCTTGCCTCGATAAATATCTTGCATTCAGTCATTATAAACATCGTATACGTGTAACAATAAAACAACCGAAACGTACATTTTTATGTAATTTATGCGTGATATAATGAATAATTACAGTATAGTTTGAATAATCTTTTCTCAATAACAGTTAATGTTCTAATCCTGGTCACGGCACCACACAAATGTATTTATTAACTTCTCGCCTCTGTATCTTGCATTGCATTCAGTCATTATAAACAGCTTATATACATAACTGAATATGCATTCCAAAAAATAAACGACTAAAAAGTAATTGCTTAAGCAGTTTATGCGTGATATAATGAACACTTACAATAAAGTTTACGTAGTTGGCATGTAACATGGTTATTTACTTTTTTTTACTCTTTGTTGTTTTTTTTCTTTATATTTTTACTAATAACATAGTAGCGTTTAAAGTGACAGCTGAAATTGAAATTCAATAGTTGGCAAGCTGCATGGCAGTATGGTTTATCACACAATCTTATCCCATAATTTAACCTGCTTTTTATGTCTTACAATATAACATATAACGTAAAACGGATGTTTCAAGTCCATTTATATAACGTAATAAAAACTGGGGTATGAAATTATCTTTTTAAAAGCTTTGTTTGCAGTAAGAGCGCCCATTTTTTTTAATAATAATTAATCTTTTATCGGTGACCTTATGCTAATTGAATTTCACGATTTCTGTTAATAATTAAACACGGCCGTGTCAACAAAAAGTAGAACTGTTTGTTTTTCTCTCTTTTTTTTTATTAGAAAAACGGTCATTGAGTAGCTTTACGAACTAATTAGCAAAATTGATCGTGGGCTATAAAAATCAGCGCGAAATTTATATATTATTACTATATCAATATTTATGGTGAGGAAAAGTGTTATCACATTTCTAGTAACGAGGTGGAAAAATGGAAAAGGCTCCAAAATTGGTTTTAATTTTTCTCGTACCAACGATGTCAACAAATCGCAGCTAAATTAATTGCGTTTTCAGATTAGGATGCAAATTATCTCGCGGAGTGAGTTTGAACAAGGAGAAAATTACAAGGCACTGCCTTCAACCGCTAATCTAGTTTCGCCGAAGTGCTGCTGCTGCTGCATAAACAAGGCTGTGATTTTAAAGATGCGTAATTTGTCTAATTATGTTTTGCGTCTACTTGGAAATTAGTTCTTACTCTGGGTGTAAAATAATTGCTTTATACATACTGATGATGCGCATTGTTGACTCTAATCGCCAAATATTTAGTCGCAGTAGACAGATACGATTCTTGTCATGCGAGCTTTTAATGACTTTGTAATTTTTCAACCAGAGTCCACTTGTAATTAATAGTGCTACTGTTTATTTAACTATCTAAAAAAAAAAAATTAAAACTGAAATATACAATTTTGTTGGAGATGTTGCGGGAATGTTTCACTTTCAACTTCATTTAATGACTTTAGCCGCACTTCTTCCAACGTCCCTAAATGTATTTCAGTAATATCACGTTACTATTGCAAAATCACGTATTGTGTTATTTAGTATATATAACTTTGTTTTCTTTCATATAATGATGATTCGCATCTGTTGTCTCGAACGCATTTTGAGCGTTGTAGAAAATATTTCTATATGAACACTTATATGTGAAATCGGTATATTTTATTGTAGTAATAGTGTATATGTTTGGTAATATGTTATTTTTCTAGGTATACAATTTCTTTAATGCTAACATAGGAGTCGAGTAAGGTCAGACTTAAAGTATTTCCAGACCAGAAGGCATTTTTCTTGTTTACTATTGTAGATCTATATAAAATTATTATATTATATTATTGTGTACTGTGTTTACGGTCGACTTCGAATATGATATAGTTTTTTATTGTTACAATGCTATTAGGATATGGCATAAATACGATTAGCGTATTTATGCCGAATAAAGAGTAGCGTTGAGCAGATTAGTATTGAGCAGTTAATGCATTAAAATTTTCATTGACAACTTAATATTAAAATATTAAACTAAAGGCTGATAATCTTGTATCATTGTTTATATACAACTGTATAGATAAAATGTGCTTTGTTAACTTTCCTATCGATTAATTTAGATGTCACAATAGAATGAGTGGTTCTATAGTTCAACTGGAGCCTGGTCATGACACCAATAATTTAAAATCTAGCAGATAATGACGTAATAGAAAGTTGACATAGTTCGTATTTTAAAACTAACAGATATATTATACTAATTTATGTTCTATTAATTTTTAGAACAGAATTAATAGCAAACAATTCTAATTCTAAAAATATAAGATAGGTAATTGCATTGTATATTTCGACTCGGCTGGTCATGGCACCAACTTGTTGAATAAACTGTTAAACGTTTTTAAAACAATGAGCTCAGCAGTGCACAAGTCACGTCTTTTCTCTCAAAAATCCCTCAACTTTGAAAATACACAGAATCTCAGGAGCTCGAATTTCTCGTTGACACTAACATGTCGAGCATGTTGCACGAACGATATACTTATATAACGCACTCGAGAAGGATAAAATTAAAATAACAATAAAAAAGACGACTCTGTACATGGTGCTGATTCCCAAGCCATGAACTTTATTTGTAGGTAGCCTATAGCTAAAGCCTAACATAACGTAGCGCAATAATCCCGCACTTGCGTTAGATGCTTGTCGAAACCGATTGGTGGATTCTCATTGGCGGATTTTCCAGCTCGTGTTGACAGAGGTGGAGAGGAAAGGAAAAGGGGGGGGGGGAGGTAGGAGAGGATCGACAAACATGTCGTTTCTCAGTGCACAACCGAAGGCTTTTGTCGGCTGAGTAAACGTCTCAACTCATCGGAAGAGGAGAATGAGGGAAAGAGAAAACGATGGAAAAGGAGGATAAACACAGGGACACACACACACATACACACACACATAGAAACACGCGCATGCAAACGGATGGAGGGGGGGGGGAGAGACTGAATTACATAGGCAGCTGAGAGGAAGGAATGGGGTTCTTCTTCGTTCACTGTGTCGTCGTTTGTTATATTCAAGAATAAGGGCTTTTAGATTAAGTTTTGTGTGTTATCTTTTAATTAGTTCAGCATTCTGAACCAGTTTGTTTACCGGTGTGTGTGTGTCGAGTTTATTTCATTTTCTTGATGCCACTCGTGTTAGCTGGAATTCTTTTCTGTTTTAATTTCTTTTTTACTCATTTTTAATTTTACCTTCGCCCAAATAAGCCTAATTTGGCATTTTTTAAATCTATATAATTTGTTTATTTTGGTTGTTTTTTATCATGTTACTGTCAAATTGAAATAACTCAAGGACGATGCAATGAGATTTTACGAAAAAATGATTCATAAACTAAACAATAATTGAAGGGCCTGGTGTAAAGGGTGTTAAGTGACATGAAAAAGCATTTCTGAACTTGCGTTTTTGTCTATGGGCTATTCTCATGTCGTGTACTAATAGCTTTGTTGTTTTGCTGAACATTATACATTAAGAAGATAGAATTGCACTTAACGCATTTCAAAAATGTTTCTAGGTCATTTTTGACAAAAATGTTACTTAACACTTTTACACCAGGCCCTTCGATCGTAATATGTGGAGTTATTAATCTTTAGAAATCCTGTTTTGCTTTGAATTTCTCAACAAATTGCACTTAGAAAATGGTAAAGGTTGAGCCCCATGAGGGATTTTTTTCCCTACCCCATATTGATATTGATCGATATTTCCTCCCATATTGATTGATACTAAACAAAACATGCTTTATTCAGTGGTATAACAATTTAAATTTATTAATAAACAACCTCTATTTTAATATAATCAACCAGATTCATTAGCCTGTTTTCATATTGTTTGAAATTTTAATTTAAACTACTAGTTTGTGTTGTTTATTTTTGAACATTTTTATACATAATACATTTTATACTTAACTTTTAATACATGAAATGTTTTTAGTTTTGAACCTTTTTGTATGTTATTGTAGATGAATATTGATTTTTCTTTCAATACCTTGTTCATGAGAGTATATTTTATGTTGGTGGAAGGACTCTTTTCTTTGTACTTTAATTTTTTTTTTGTGGCGAATATTCGATATTGATATGTTGATCTACTACCACACAAGTATTTTATCTCGTTGATCAGCTGTGAAAGGTAACAAATTAAATAGCGATCGAATAGCTTTTCTGTGTGTGACATGAGCTGCATGACTAACTCCTATACAATTTAAGGGTTTTATTAATGCTGTACCATCCTATCAAAATCAATATCCATTTTTAAAAATGAAAATAGAGAACCCATTTTTTTAAAAAACCAACAAACTATTGGAAATAATGAAGGCCATTTTTCAAAAACATAGTAAATAGTTAAACAAAAGTAGCTTTTAATGTACGAACAGCATTGCGCAAAGTTTCCATTTGCATTGGTTGAACTCTTTTGACCCTCAGTAATGAGTAGAATGAGCGACTTGTCAGAGTTAATCACACCTTTCGAGTGTTGTCAGTCCCAGTTGAATAACATCATCATCATTGCCATGGCATCAAAGGGTCGGATGTGAAAGAATATAAACTTGATCGAAAAATGGATAAAGAGGACAACGAAAAAGCATTGTAATTAACAATTTTAACTCACATATTTATACATGGTTTTACCAAATTATCTAGTCAAATTTCAACCACAGATTGCTACACATCAAGCAAAGCATAAAGTTCATATAAACATGGATTCGAAAATACATACTCATTTGATCTACAACGATTGAGACATTAGGCCTATGCATTTGCTTGACTTCATTATGTCATTTCAGAAAGAACGCAGATCTGAACTTATGTTTATACGGGTTGTTTGGTTGCGTAGCAGCTGTGGTTAAAATTTGACTAAACTATTTAAGGACACCCTTTATAATGTTAATGTTTTTCAAAAGCAAAATTCTCTACTTTGATTTACATAATTTCTCACCAGTAATAATTTCTTAAAAAGACCTTTTTTTTCCTTTACCTTATAAGTCGAGGTGTTAAATAACTTGACCAATGTTACAAATTATGTGATTAAAACATTTTTAGTGATGATAAACAATGTTAACACTATTTTGTTCAAAAAGCATTTAAAATTAATCAATTTTAATTTTTAAAGGAATGCAAAAGTGTAATAGTGTTCGTTTTGCCAACAATAACTTCGTATAAAATAAATAAAAAACAAGTACATTAAAAATGCTTTTTAAGAATGCGCTTTAAACAGCGTAATATGTATATTGTCATATACCGATATAGGGCTATGTATATACTAAAATATTAATCACCTATGTATATAACGAAATATTAATTTCGATTTATGCGATCATTGAGTAATCGATTTATGTTAAGTAATTCCATTTCCGATTTCTGCAATTTTCCATTCAATTTATGCAATTTTTGGTGCATTGAATTATAATTATAACGCTTGTAATGGCAGTATACGTTCAATTCGTAACTCACTCACTCACAAACTCACAAGTGAAGCTAATATAAAGCGTACAATAATTGAATTTTAGCTCAAACTCAGGTATCTACTTGTACATAATTATAACACTTTTTAAGAACAATTCAAATGCTAATTTCGGATGTCAAATGGAGAACACAAAAGTGCATGTGTGTATATTTTGCCAACGATAATTTTGAAGATCGATTATTATCGTTGATTACTCTATCTCATAATCAATATCCTTAGAACAGAGAACCGAACGCTTAATAAAACTAGTATTACCATGGCGATAAATCTCCGTAAATCGAAAAAGTTCAGTATGGATTGTAAACAAAACTTTTAGCAGTGAACAAACAGTAATTTTAATTTATTGCGCACAATGAGTTTAATATATTAATCGTGTTCATTAACGAATCATTTTTCAAACCTCAAACTTTCCAAAGTAGTTTTAAGTGGAAACCACCTCAACTGAAACATTAAAACCCAAAGGCTTGTTCGATCGGAAAACTTAAGAGATGTTAACTAATTTTAACCATTTAATTTTTAATGAGAAAACAGTTTAGAAATAAATTTTTGATTGAAATAAAGAAATTGACGTTTGAATAATAGAGTGAAGTGCAACGAACTAATGATATACCTTTTTTAATATTCATCATAAATAACGCTTCAGTAGTTACGAAATAACCGATTTACAAATCAACACCTTTTGCGATTACGTTAAAAAGGTAAGCGAACTTTTAATGGGGGTAATTATAAACCCATAGTGTTTTTTGAAGTTCAAAAGAACTGTAAAACTGAAGGAAAGGTGTTGAGTACGTTTTAATAGGTAAAATTCAGAGGTACGAAATTGTTGTTTTTTAGTTCTTTTGATACACATCACGTTAACGGTTAAGGTATAATTTAACACTGTAGTTTCGTGGCGAATAATCGTTACATTGTTAGGTCGGATACGATCTTGAGAAAACGATTGGAAAAAATGGTCGAACGTCTAATAAATCACCTGATGGCTCGATTGTAATTATGGGATAACATGCGCGCACCATCTGGCACGTAAGATCTTCATTGATCCATTGCTACGCACAGAACGTGCCTGGTAACCGACATAGAAAACTACACAACAGGCAATATACTGTGTATATCTTCTGGGTATAAGTGTGTAT